>JAEQBA010000957.1:0-63694 GCA_019434445.1 Phalangium opilio | reverse complement strand
GCTTTTTGTTTGGTATCCTGGGGCTTCAACAACGTCGGAACTATCGTGGGCATCGCTACTACTTGGCGCTTCCACTCTTCGTCTTGGGGCGATGTGGTCTACCAGAAGCGGGAGAATTCTGTTGGCTTAATGTTACAGAGTGCATTAAAGATTCAATTTGCTCTTTGATGTATTGCCTCGCGTTCGTTAATTCGGCGGCCACACCGAGTCCTTCGATAGTCGCCTCCAACGATGGAGGCTTGGGTCCTTCTGGACTATTGTTTTCAGACATTCTTTTAAGCGATTCGACGAGTTGTTTGCAGAAATATATTTTTCTTCCGATATATTGGTATGCTCAAAATTGTTCAGTAATTCGTTATGTCTTGAATGAGATCTGTGTTGCCCGTAAGATCGTTTCTTATGGGTCGATACGCGAAAGGTTTCCGCGTCTAAATTTCCTTCCTCGTCCGTTGATTCTTCGTGCGATTCCAAGGTATCACTACCACAGTCGCTATTATTTCCCGTGCTTCCAATGGTACTACTACTACTGCAAGTACTGCTGGTACTCGAAGGTTCATCATTTGCGAAATGAGCCGGTGATACCCTTTGCATTAGACGAGATATTTGCGACTCTAATAATGATAGGGCGTCTAAATCTTCAGCGGAGCTTTCAGATTTGTTTTTGTTTGACTGTGTTGATGACTTGATATGCATCATGAGTTTGCCAAGCATATAAGAACAACTGTTATCTTCGTCAGGGACATAGGTCTGCATTTCTTCAACACTCTCAATGTCTTCTAGATCCCTAAAGAGATTCCTCAAGTCTAACAAGGGATCATCTAAAATCTCGCCAGCTTTTCTGCGTTTTACAGTATCACTGTTCTCTTGCTCAAAATGGCATGTTTCATCATTGTTTTCTTCAGTTTTCACCACTTTCGCGACATTTTCAGGCTCAGCACCAGAAAATCTGGAGGGTACGAAACGGAAGAGCCTTCCAAGAGACCCGAAGTAAAGTATTTCTCGAGTCTAGATGAGGCCATCAGGGCTAAACTTTCTTTTTCTTTGGACAACTTAGTAGTGGTAGGTGAAGATTCTTCCACACCATCAAGGACTTCATCAAAAGGTATTCGACCAGCGATTACCTCTTTTCGTTCGAGATCAGAGACGAAAGCCAAGCTGAAATATTTTTCAAGCTGTGATGGGAGATGGTTTGCGGGATTTTCCTCAATTTCTGACTCTCTGTCACTTTCTTCGCAACTCTCCTCCATAATGGTGTGAAGAGCGTACAGCGCTGGATTTAAATAGGGTAAGTGTTGATTTGGGAGTTGTGGAATGTACACCGTGTCTTCCGAAGATTCGCTGGAGGAATCATTTCCTTCCAGACTTGAGTCATCGGGATATTCAACAAGACCTTCGTCGTACTTGGATTCACCCCAGCTGTCAGTATCACAATTTGTTCTATCACTGCAAGTTGAACTATGACTTTCAGGCCCCGACTGATCTTGACCAATAGTTTCCGTGTAATACTTTTCTAGGCTAACACCTTCATTCGGGGAAGTTTTCCCGGGAGAATGATCCATCATAAACAAATTTCGTATGCAATCCGCTACTACCCTATTCCCATCAACAAATCTATCTTCATTAGAAACAGAAACTCGTTCTTGACCTTCCAATGGTTTGTCGACGTTAATTTTGGCTTCCATTATAACTCTTTTAGGAACTTATATAAAGAAAATGATACGATACTTCGAGGTCAGTTGTTTTTTGTATCACCGTGCACTCACCAGTGACCAGTTTTCGAGAGTTAAGCCTACTTTTCGGTGGGTAATAATATCCGAAAACAACGCGATAAAGTCACATATTCATCCGGAAATATCCACTAATTAACGTACGGCCTAGTTCCAACTTTTTCGAGGGAGTTCTTCGCTTTTATTAGCTCATACGTCACGTTCACCACCTCGGGCGAAAAAATCCCAGTGGCCAGCGCGTAAAGTCGCCACAAGGTTCACCATAACGACGCGTGAATCAACACAAAAAAACAACTTTGGCTATAAGACGTGGCGACTCGTTTCCAGCCACATAACTAGTTACTTTACTTCGAAATTTATTTGAAAGTACTTTTAGTGTTAATATGATTATACTAAAAACTATTATTTTCACTAGAACAAACAGCGAAGTTTTAGAAGTCAAACAGTTTCGCGTTTAAATGTAGGGTGCGCCGACCGACGACCGTACGATTTTTCTAAAGGGGTTCAGGGAAGTTAGAAACAACACCGAGAAAAGCAGTGACGGCGCCGTTGTTCGCAAAAGTTGGGGGAGGAGAAGCAGGTTTTCACCCCAAAAACGTTTCTACCTGTTTCGTTTGGGGGGAGGGATGAATATAAGATCCCCAACTTTTCAAGCGCATTATATATCTTAAAACCCTCCCGCGACGCTTGATTTCTTCTCGCCCTCCCCATTATTTTGATTTTTGCGCCTCCTCCCATTCCCATAGTATCTCTTTCTTTCTTTCGCGCCAGCAACTGGCTTCGTCTCGGTGGGTTTCCACCACCACGAGCAACGTGGGGTCAGGGTCCTTCCCCTGAGGCGCAAAAACTTTTCAAAAGCTTACTCACCCACCTATTATTCCCCCTCCCCACCTACTCCAAGGTTTTTACAACACCAGTTTCGCCCTCTAGCCAAAAAACGCGTAACTAATTTTAAAAATTAACGCGGGAAAATAAACATTTTCGGCCATTTTCGCAACGAGATCATGGATGAAGAATGCGCGTGAGGAAATTGGTTTTCACTCTACAGGATAGGCAACTCCCTATCTCGAGCGACCGCTTATTCTGTATATACTCTGTTACAACATCGGTTGTCAGCACGCGTAAAGCTAGGTCTCTATGTAACCTAGCCTTGCGCGTGCTGACAAGAGACAAAAAACTTCAGGATATTTTAAACGATTTTAAATCCTGAAGATCCTGAAGTTTTTTGTCTCTTGTCAGCACGCGCAAGGCTAGATTACATAGAGACCTAGCTTTGCGTGTGCTGACAACCGATGTTGTAACAGAGTATATACAGAATAAGCTGTCGTTCGAGATAGGGAGTTGCCTATCCTGTAGAGTGAAAACAAATTTCCGCACGCGCATTCTTTATCCATGACGAGATTATAGAAAAAATTATGACGAAATAATCTCAGAAGCGTCAAAAACCGCGTGTCAAAAGGTCAATCCCATCCCAAATCCAGACAAAAGTGTAAAAAAAAAGGTTAGCTCACCCTCTTGTGTTAAAGAAATCTTTTTGAGGCTGACTTTACGGAATTGTACTTGACTAGGAGGTTGACTAGACTGTTCCACTTCAGACTCGCTTTGACTAGAAGAAGAATCTTTATAGGTTGAAACTAAAACCCTTCGAAATGTAGCTGGGCTAATGCTGCTGGGTCGACTATGATAAGTTGAAGGAGGGCCACTCTGCTCAGATGGAGTATTGCTGGTGGTGTCTGATAGATTCTCAGCACTCCCGAGAGTCAAATTATTAGATCTTGGTTGCAAAATTCTCGGAGAATGCAAAGATTCCTCGTAGCTTCCCAAAGATCTGCTTTTTACTGAAGGAGAATCGTTGCCTTTATAATTAAAGTTAACTCCATAGCTAGGTTCAGAGGTCATTCTTTGGCTATGGAAATAAATCAATATAATAATTCATTAGTTAAAAGTTATACCTTAAAAGAACGGCCTTTTTCTAAATATCAAAGGAAAAATATTAAAATTAAAATAAATGATCTCTTATTACAAAATAATTAGCATTTAAATAGTCTTAAAAACGAGGACTAGGGCGCCGCCATTGTTTCTGTGGCGTCTGTTAGTCAGAAGTTTAGAACTTCTTCTTACTCTTACCTTCAGAGCTGGAAATAAGCACATGACACTAACGCGCGTGATCGAGTTTGCTATGCTCTACGGTCCCGACTCCCTACCTTACCTCTCTTATTCTCAATTCAACCAATCCCTTTGGGGGTGGCTATCAGACGTCACTAAAACAATGGCGGCACAGAACTTAATCTTACTCCTACCTTCAGAGCTGGAAATAAGCACATGACACTTTCGCGCGCGGCGTGATCGAGTTTGCTATGCCCTACGGTCCCTACCTTACCTCTCTTATTCTCAATTCAACCAATCACTTTGGGGGTGGCTATCAGACGTCACTAAAACAATGGCGGCGCCCTAGTCCTCGTTTTTAAGACTAATTAAATGCTAATTATTTTGTAATAAGAGATAATTTATCTATTTTTTTAATATTTTTCCTTTTATATTTAGAAAAACGCCGCTCTTTTAAGGTATAATATTATGTTAGCTGAAATTTTCCTTTAAACGAAATTAATTAGTAAATTTAATAAACTTACTAATAATGAGGAGAACTTCTAGGAGAGTTTTCTTCCGCTATTCTTTTATTTCTCAATTCAATATCCAATGGCGATTCGTGAGCATTTTTTCTTAAGGCAACGGGTGAAGGTCCCTGCACAGACGATGATGAGAGACTACAAGTTGAAACGGAGGAAGAAGAATCTCGTCTTGAGCGGCACTTATTGTAATATATCGGAGAAACTGGAAGTCTTTCTCTATCCTTAAATAAAAAAGATTCAAACAGTAGACCTAATAAATTTATTTGCAAAAGGAAAACGGTTTTGGTAATTTTGCAACAACAAAAAGAAACTCTTACTTGAGCTTCAGGATGAACTTTGGAAGTTTTACTCGAAAGAGAACTATCGGGAATTTCATTAGTAGGAGAAAGATCCAGGGCAGAATTCCTCAAAAGAGGGTGCTTTTTTAAAACGGGTGGTGATGCTAATTTGGTTCCCGGTGATTTTTTAACCATTATGGAAGTTTCTTGGGAGCCTGACAATTAGTCAATAATGTTTATAATAAAGCCTAAGAGTACTCCTATGTAACAATGAATGAATAAATTAAAATTAATAACCAACCTGGTAGAAATTGTACCCGTCTCTCAAACTTGGGTGATTCCATTCTTGAGCGAGAGTCTGGAGCAGATCTGACTGATATGTTTGGGGAAACGTGGGCCTGATTGGAAAAGGAACCTTTTTTGGTGGTTTAAATAAAAATAAGTTTATTATTAGTTCATGCATATTTATATCTTAAATGAAAAGGTCAGAAATAACGGCCTTTTTCAAAATATAAAAGGAAAAATATTAAAAATAAAATAAATGATCTCTTATTACAAAATAATTAGCATTTAATTAGTCTTAAAAACGAGGACTACTGCGCCGCCATTGCTTCAGTGACGTCTGATAGCCACCCCTAAAGGGATTGGTTGAATTCTCTCAGGCAGGGCCGAAAATAAGAAAAAAAAATTTGGACTGGAAAATTTATAGGAGTGTGCAAAACTTGTGTCGCATCTCATAGTCAAACTATTAAAACTTCGGAAAAATTTATCGGTCAGAAACTCAGAATGTCCAGTGATCCCCTTAGTTTTATAAAAAAAATATGGGACATTTTAAATTTTCTTGTGCCGATTTCCGTCCCTGCTCCGAGCCTGTAAGCAGGGCCGGAAATATTATTGGATAATATTGGACACTGTCCAACAAAGTTTTAAAATGCTTGACTATGAAGATGCGACACTATTTTTACACACTGCAGTGGACAATGTTCTATAAATTTTCCAGTCAAAGGCGGGGGGGGAGGGGGAGTTGGCACTGGACAAATGACCTACACGATGTTTTTTTTTCTTATTTCCGGCCCTGCCCCTACCTTACGCTTAAGCAGGGCTGGAAATAAGCGCAGGATACTGTCCAATAAAATTTTAAATGTCTCATATTTTTTTAAAAAAAACTAAGGGGGTCGCGAGACAGATACATTTTTCCTTAGAGATGATAGCTTGACTATAAATATGCGACACTATTTTGGCACACTCCATTAGACAATAGCCTATAAACTTTCCATTCAAACTGAGGGGGGGGGGGAGGGTCTCTGGACACATGTCCTATAAGAAAATTTTCTTATTTCCAGCCCTGGCTGGGAGAGGCAAGGTAAAGGGTAAGTGGTTGGATTCAGGAATAGGATAGGCCACTAAACCAATGAGGGCGCAGTATTATTAGTTTTTTAAGTACAATTAAATGCCAATTATTATGTTATACAAGATCATTTATTGTTTTTTAATATTTTTCCTTTAATATTTAGAAAAAGGCTGTTATTTTAATGTATAATGTTTAATTTTTCAAAGTTTTTGTTGAAGAATCATTTTGGGAATATGTCTATGAATTGAGTTGGTCTTGACCTACCACTACCATCTCTTCTCTTGTCTTCATTCTTAGAGCTTCCAGATAAGACAAGTTGTTTAACTACATCTATACTCCGTCTTCTTTCACCCTCGGGAATTTTTTTGTTCTTATACTCTTCCATCCATTCCCCAGAGGCTGCTTTAAGTTCCCTATAAATAGTTACCAAAGTTTTATTAAAGAATATGCCTAATTAGTAATCACTAATTATCAGAAAACTTCATTACTATCAGGCTTACATTTGTTTAGAGCAAACGAGACAAGCCCATTGCTTTGGATTGGTGTTACTTGGAGCAAGCTCATTATACTGGCGACAAGATCGGCACACTTTTTTCAAGCAAACAAAACATTCTGCACCAGTATTAATAAGTAATCCAAAGGGTGTTAAACATCTGGCACAACGGGAACTAGCATTTTCAATGCCTGGTTTTAAAGCTCCTCTTTTCTTCAACATGTGAAGCTCAGATTTTAAATACACTAAACGTTTTTCTTCCATATTGCGAAGTGCTTGGTCTCGTTTTAAAACACGTAATATAGCTTGACGCTCATCCTCCGTTAATTGGGACAAGTTCATATCTGATTTGGCTCGATCCATGATTACCTATTTTATTTATGACTAGATTGTTTCTGCCTGTTAGAAATAAAATACATTGTGTTTTATAGAAAATAAAATTTTAATTAGAATCTGATTAATGAATTAAATATTAAATAACGCTATTGCGATAATTGCGTTTGCACTTTGCAATGGTAAAAAACATTGCTAAGCCTTGGTTATAGCTAGTGTGTGTTGAACCTCTCTTTTATCAGCTGAACTCTTATTTTATTATTACTACAGTTATAATTAATATCTTGACACAGATTATCACGCAAGTAATAAATTCCTTACATCTAATAATATTTAAGTGCTTACAATATAAATTTCGCTAAAAATCCCGGGACAAAAATCAAATGTCCATCGCAGTCCATGGAAGCCCGGAACTTCCGGAACTGTTACGCCCACAAAATCCTTTTTGCGTTCCATCCACCTAAACTTGAAACCGGATTCAACAAATTCCTCGTACAAAAGATCTTTGAGGCATAGTGCTGAACGGACTCATAGCCCACTCGATTACGCGCTTAACGACACTGTGTTTGCCCCTGCGACCCTCAGATGCTGCACCTCATAGCATCAAGAAGCCAAGCCCGAGTGGCATTTTAAAACCTCAATAAATTGAAAAATAATACACTAAAATTAACAAATTTAATGTAAATTTGACAATAAATAGTCAATATTTCCTCAGGAAATAAAGATTTTTAAGTATTTACTTCAAAAGTAAGGATTTTTTATGATGACCTCCCAAGTGTCTGTAACCCAGTAGCTCGCTAAAAGATGTTTGACCGATTGGTTTGTTGCCCTGTGTGGATTACGTACAAATAAATCAATGCTAAAATATTAAATTACTAAGATATTAGCCTTTGTAAAAAACAAAATGAGTTGTTTTAGTAAAATTAAGATGTTAGTCGGATTTCATTTCAGAGAAATAGGTTAGTTAAAATCATATATTTATAGGTACAATTATAAATGTTATAACATTTGACGCTATATGTACAGGGTGAAAAAAATGTAAACAAACCCAAAAATGTACTTCAAACTTCTCGTTATAATTGGCTTTCTTCATTGGATTACCACTAATGGTTATAAAAATTAATATATAAATATAAATATATACATAACATATATATAAATAAAACGAATGTTGATTAAATTAATTAACAGGTCAAGTGCACACTCATATTCCTAATATTCAATGCAATACCAGTTTTGGAATATGTCCTGGTAATAATTATTACCATTATATCATTCATGGAATATTACAGGTGGAATTCATAAACGTCGGACGCAACGCAATTTAGTACAAGCAAAGGCAGGGCGTCGTGCGCAAAAGCCGGGAGTTTGCGTGCGACGCCCTGCCTTTGCCTGTACTAAGTTGCGTTGCGTTCGACGTTTATGAATTCCACCTGTACACATTTACAACCTTTAATTTCAGAGGCGTTGAAACCGGAACCACTTCCAACAATAACCCCACCAAAGGTCTACTCAGGAAGAGATATCTACGAACGTTCTTGGACTAAAATTCTACCCATATTTTTCCTTATTTTATTCGGAACACTTTGCATTCATTGCTGTCATCGTTGGCAAGTTTTTATTTTTCAGGCGCAACTATAACTGCATTTAAAACTGACCTAAAATGATATCTCTCCAGTCATACTCGTTCAAATAGAGTTCCTCAGGCTCAAGTCATTCCCTCGGCTCCGACAGCTCCTACATCACCTATGTTGTCACCACCATTGGTCGTGACCTTTGCTTCTATACATTCCAACCCTTTCGAACAGCATATGACGCCTCACACTACTTCTCTGCTCGTCAGACCCTCTATAAGCGAGGCTGACCCCAGAGCTAGACCTCCCATTGGTCCTCTTTTACATTTTAATCGGGGACCTTTTGACCGAAACGCCGTGCCATCCGCACCCAGTGCCGAGCTGGTAGTCACTCCCCAAACTGGCAGGCCTTTAAATAATCCAACGGGGCATCCTGATTTGCCTCCTCCCTATCATTTGGCTCTACAGGTCCGAGTTTTGGTAATTTTTTATATCAATAAACGTGGTGCAATTATAATTATTAAAAAAAAAATAAAAAATAAAAAATTTCAGCTGGAAGAACCACCACCACCTTATTCCGAGATTCATACGCATTAATTTCATTGGCTATTTAGTATGAAAGGAAACGTTCAGGTCAGATAACATTATACCTTAAAAGAACGGCCTTTTTCTAAATATGAAAGTAAAAATATATTAAAAAGATAAATTATCTCTTATTACAAAATAATTAGCATTTAATTATTCTTAAAAACGAGGACTAGGGCGCCGCCATTGTTTTAGTAGCGTTTGTTAGTCAGAACTTCTTCAAAACCTTACCTTAGATAGGGCTGGAAATAAGCATGGGACACTTACGCGCGTGATTGAGTTTGCTATGCCTGAGTTAGAGGCTGGTTTAGGAGACGCCACTAAAGCAATGGCGGCGCCCTAGTCCTCGTTTTTAAGACTATTTAAATGCTAATTATTTTGTAATTAGAGATCATTTATTTTAATTTTAATATTTTTACTTTTATATATAGAAAAAGGCCGTTCTTTTAAGGTTATAATGTTATGTTACCTGTCCTTTTCCTTTTAGTATGAAATAACGTACTAATATTTACAAAAATGTGGATTAATTACCAAAAGGTTTTTCTAATTGAAAAGCTGTGCCAATTTTTCAACTGAAAAACGTTTAAATAACCAAAACTTTTCTACACACTTTTATCACGAATCTCTTAAAAAAAAAAACTGTGAAATAATGTGACTGACGTATAGTTACAAAGTGTGAAACTGAAACTTACGAAGCTGACAAAAATAAGTATTTATAAAATATTTCCGTGGATTTGTGATCATATGTTTTAATTTTTTTTAAGTTATTTATCGTTTTAATAAACTGCTCGTTAAAAACTGAAATAAAAAAATACGCGCAGTTTTTTTGGGAGTTGTGTGTTGTATTTATAGATTTTTATTATTATTTACCTTAAGGTATTAAATTAATCTATACAAATTGTTAAGTCCGTTTTTACTTTTTAACATGTTTTATTTCTACAAAGATTTTCAATAAAAACAAGTTCTTTACAAAAACATTTTTGTCACTGTACAATATTTAAACATTTTTTTTTTTTTGTCAAAAATAATTAAGGCACTAACGGAAAAATTTTTTTTACTCAGACAATCGCGAAAAACACAATTATTAATGAAGATTAAAATAATTAATCTACAATTTTAATTTTTTGGATTGAAAATTGTAACCGTACAATTTCTCATAAGTATATAATTTACAAAAACAAAAAAAAAAAAAAACACATTTAAAGGGACTGCAAAGAAGGCATCGGCGGGTGGGTAAAAACTATTTGAAATACGTCAGACATCACATGATGCCAAGATGCAAAGGCTCATCATGGAGTAGAACTGGACACCTATTCCTTGTTTTTCGCGAGATTGCAGCGCCAATTCCAATCATGAAGTGGTAGTTTTCGAACCACGCCTCTCCTTGGTCACGTGGCTCTGACGTATTTCAAATAATTTTTACCCACCCGCCGATGCCCTCCTTACAGTCCCTTTAAGGCACTGGTCAAAATATTCAATTTAAGAGGAAAAATAAATGCAAATTTGTTCGGAGAATTTGCTGAACAGCTATGTCTATATTAACTTAACTCTTATATTTAAAAATCTGAGCTCTATTAACTTATAGAAAATTAATACTAAAGTTCTTAACTTGGAACTACAAAGTAACGTTACATCAAGACTTTGATCATTAATAGACCATTCCATTATTGACATGGCTGAAGAGAACTTAACAGGGGCTAGAGGTGTTTTGATAAGCACCGCTAGAGGCAGAGCGAGTTGCCTAGCCTCCCGCGTTTAGTGAACTGTGGCTCCATCTGGCGTTGCCTCTTAGCGAGTCGAAAGACACCTCTCCGCCCCTGCACGTTTGTTTCTCTACAAGTATTTACAGGAATGGTCTATAAGCCACTGAACATTTTTCTTTTCTAAAACACCGTTTCACTACCGCTCTTTGAATGTTTCTTCGATCCTGATGATCTTTCAATGGGAACGTAACATCTTTGAGGAACTGTTTTTGGAACGCTACTGATGCTGGAAGGAGGTCCTTTGGCTTTATTCCTACCAAACCTCTTTCCAAATTGATGCCAAATTGATAAAGGCGTTTTGCTTGACCATATCCAAAAACCCGTTGTAATTCCAATGACCAAAGACATGAAAATTTTCAAGGTAAAGATCTCGACATTAGGTCGACTATTTGAAGTAGCGGCTAGCCAATTATCCCTGGTGAAATATTCGTAGAAATTAGCAGCCAAAACGCAAGAGGCTGGTAAAGTATAAAGCAACGCGAATATTCCAATCCTAGTGATGAGAACTTTCAATTTGTCATTGCGTTTATTGATGGCGTGAGGTAGAACGGTTATCGAGGATTCAGGATGCTTTCTGGCTTTCAACATGGCTATAACTCCTCCAATTAAGAAAAAGGCTCCAACACTCAAGTAGACGAACGAAGGGATGATGACAAACCATAGCAGCATTGATTTGTTCTGGTTTCCAACATAACACATCCCAGTAAGTTCATCAGCATCCACGTTCCTCAGTACCAAAAGTACGATAGTTTGAGCCGATGGTAAAGCCCAAGCCGCCATATGAAAGTACGTGCATCTGCCTTCGATAGCTTCGGGGCTCCAGCGTAATCCAGAGGCCAAAAACCAAGTGATGGTTAAAACAACCCACCAAACTGCACTGGCCATACCAAAAAAGTACAGCAACATAAAAACCACGGTGCAATTGATGTTATCCAGGCCTTCTTGTATCAATATGCTAGCGTTGTGTTGGCCATCTAAGTGACAAGACACGGCGGTCCGTCCAGAAACCAACCTTATAAAGTAGGCTATGCTGTAGATATTGTAGCAAGCACTGATAAATATGATGGCTCTTTCTGGGTAATGAAACTGCGAAGAATCCACTAGGAAGGCTAGCACGGTGAACAGTGTAAAAACAAAGCAAAGTCCTGCCCAAATGGCCACCCATATTTCAACAAATTCTTTGTTATCTTTCGTAAACATTATATCAGCGTCGCAAGAGTGGGCGCAGCTTGCAGTTCGATTTATGTAGTAAAATGCGTTTGAAAAGCGTAAGTGGTTACACTTTCCATAGTGATTTGGCCTGGAGACACTCTTACTCTTTGGATCATGGTTAGTTGTGAAGGTAAGTACTCTATCATCACCAATGGTAGGTCTTATAGGAAAAGTTTTTCTTCCGTGCGAAGGAAGGGGATTGTTTTTTTCATCTTCAGTAGGATCTGGTCCATCCATACACATATGTTTATGATTGTTTTCAACAGGGAAATTTGAACAGTTTAATCCAGTTGGCCATGGGAATCCAAATTCTTGTAACACTGGCTGACATCTAACTTTAACACTTTCGCATAAAGGTCGACAAGGACCAATGGGTTGATGAACTTTCTCGGTACACATTGGAACATAAACCGAACATAGAAAGAACAGTAATTGCGACGAACAACTGTACTGTATCAATGGCATAAATGTCTGAAGTTGAAGTTCCGCGTCTTGTTGTAAATCGTGTCCGATCAAATTTGGCATTCCAGTTTCATTGTATCCAAGTCTTTTGCACATGTCAATCCTTATAAGTTCGCATTTGCGAACCTGCTCTGTTAAAACAACTGTCGCGCAAAGTACCGAAAATAGTGTTACTAGCGAAATGTACGCCATTTTTATATAAAAGTTATTTTCGGAATAATGTACTGGAAAAATCGTTTTCAAGCAGACGTTTCAAAACTCGCAATCCGTATAAATCAACAACATCCTTTAGGCAGGCTTCACCATCACGACCTAAGCCTATACCACGCCAGTGTAGAGTACTGACTGAAAACTCGAAGTCTTCGAGCAAGCCTACCTTGTGGCTGGCGAGTCACTGTCCTCAAAACTCAAAGAAATTTTCTGGCCTCAACACTCGAAACAACGTGATGTATGTTCAAACAACAAACAACAGAGTCAGAACAAAAAGCTTAAATAATTAAATGCTGGTTAAGTTAAACTGTTATGTTTATAGTATTTTAAAACATATTAAATAGTTAAAATAACATAATTCTCAATTATCTATTCGTCGCTAACCGCAGCCGTAACTCCGCGATCTGCTACATTCGCGCGTCTTCTGGAGTCGGGTCGGGATGGAAGAGACGGAGGGAAGCATTCTATTTGGAAGAAGCCACGCCTTCATCTTGACGTTCCTGGCCTCCCATTGGTAGAAAGTATGGCAAAGATCTTTTGGAAAATATTTTATCACGCGTTGGCAGTTCCTCGTGTTTGACTATAGTACTTTGAAGTGTGAAATAATATTAAGTGCCATTACGAGATTTTGGCGCTATTTTATTTTCTATTCATTCGCGCCAAATTTTGTAGTTTGATATGGTTATGGTTCAAGGGTCAAAAACATTACCTTATCCTATCGATTAGCGTGGAAACCAGTGAACAAAATTATTACTGATAAATCGGCAGAAGAAAAACTTAACTAACCGGTGGAGGTAATTTATTCTGATAAGATAAATAACCCCTTAACTAATTGAAGTGTTTACTTTTTTCTTTTTTTTTCCGATTAAGCAAGTAAAACTGTGAAATATTGATTCGATTTTCTTAAAAAAATCTTCACAGCGTCCCGGGGGAAATCTAATCTAGCTCTCATTAAGTGGTGAGGCCAATCTAACCCGCATATGAAAATGTAAAATCCTATTACAAAAATAGGCCCCTATTACGGCGAGAAGATAATCATGGCTCGCTAATAACGCGGCCGGCTAAAGTTTTATCTAAAGTTTTATAAGCATGACTCTTTGTTGGGGGAAAAAAAATAGTAAAAAGAAAACGAGCATCACAGAGCCGGATAAAAATCCGGCAAAACTCTGGGGCTGCCAGCGGTAAGCGCGTCTAATTCATCATGTCAAAACGAGAAGGGAGGAATTCCTTCAGCCCCGAGGGATGTGCCTGCCAAGATCAAGAAAGCAAGCTCGCATGAAGAAGCCGCGCTTGATTTTTCCCTCCAAAGTGGTCACCCTCCTCCTTCTTTAGAATCAAAACTTTTGAATGTATCATTTTGCCTACAATCTCTTCTTGGGCCGCGACTCTCTCGACTCCTGACTTCACCTACTCGCTCCCACTGATTTCCATCCATCTTGGCTTTTGAAGCCCCTAACGTACGACAACCCGCAGCGAGGGTGTATGGCCTTTATGTGATATGGAAAGTTTTCCAAGGAAATGAAAAAAAAAATTGTGGGAAATGGGAATTTTAGCAAAAGCCGAGAAAAAAACCTCTAAATTTTGGCCTCCCACAAGAAAAAGCCTTCGGAAGTATATTGGGTTACTAAAATTATGAGAAGAAATTTGCGCATCTTGTCTTTTTTCTTAACTTCCTTGATTATATTCAAAGTAGAGTTAAAATTAGAGGACGCTTTCTTTTTTTTTGTCCTTAAAGTAATGTAAATATATTTTTTGGTGGGGAACTGGGTACTGGGACCAAAACGGAGTGGAGGTGGGGTTTCGAACGCGGCTCAACCAAGACCAAGCCAACCGGCTTTTTTTTCCTTTCTACATCAATCACGACAGAGTAAATAAAACATCTTGGCTCGTATCTCTCCTACCCCCTCCCGGACTACGCCAGCGTGGTCCATTTCAAGTGGAGTTTGCCAAAGTATCGAGGGTACATCCTAGTTTACGAAACAGGTTATCATCACGAAAACTCTTGCTGGGGTAGGCGACAGAGGGGCTCATCCAATTACAAAATCGGGAATTTTATCGCCAAAGCATCTGCCGTGCTTTTCAAGAAAAACCACGCGCGTCTGGTGATCGTCCGTCTTCGCTCTTGTTTTCCAAGAACCGACTTCTTCTCTCTCGATAAGGGACCCCCATAGTTCGGAACACGAGGCAGTATTCCTTGAAATAATGTTCGGCTTCCTAGGAATAACACAACACACTACTCTCGCCCCGTTCGACGCTATTTTAAAGCTCAGTTTCCTAACCATTCTTCGAGGAATCCTGCCTTTGAGAATGGATAAGTACATAGCATACCCTAAGGCGGCTTTTGTGGTTTCTTTTGGCCCGCGAGGGATAAAGGGAGAGAGGGGGGAAGAGAGAAGGAGGATTGTGTGATGAGGATAAAGATGAAAATTATGTATACGAAGAAGAGAAAAGGCCGAATGTTTGTTATTGAAACTAGTCCGCGGGTGTTCTGTCCCAGCCTCTCTACGGGCCAACCGCTCAGTGACCTCTCATCTCCTGGTGGTACGAAAAGCCATCCAGATTCAGATTGCCAAAAACCAAAAATAAATGGAATACTCTCGTTATAAGGGCGGATATCATACGTACGCCCCGTTAAAAATAAAAAACCGGTTTTTTTTCTTCTATCCTAATAAAGCAGGGGATAAATTTACTCGAATATATAATTTATATCGTTGGCGATGATGGGTCAGGATCATCTTCGAAACAAGTCGACCCTTTGAAATAAAATCCTTCATTTTGTGAAGCCACTATAACTAAACATTTTGGGTCCACTCTGCCCCGGACAAAGCGTTGAACATCAAACTTTTCTCCAGTTATAAAATATTTGTCAAAGACCGGATAATGGTTTACATCCCGAGACAAAAAAACTTCTAATCTTGAAGACAGACAAACCCAGAGTATCTTCATAAACTCCCCGCACCTTGGGTTATTTATTCCTCGATTAAAAATATAGTATATCTAGTCTAAAAATTGAGTACCCCACGTTCACGATATGGTTAAATTTTCATGGGAGCACTTGCCGCTGCATCTCAAGTGTTTTAAGTTCTACGGAGAGAATCCTTTTAACTTGAATGATTTACGATACGATTTTCTCTCTCTCTTACGTAATTATTGTCAACGAGAAGAAAAAAATAGAAGAAGAAAGTTTTTCTTTCGCTATGGGAGGAATCTCACGAAAATGGGCAGACATCTTTTGAAAGAAGGGTGGGTTGGAAAACGAGGTAATCGTTAGCGAAGCAATTACTAAAAAAATGCCCTTATTAAACTGTCTTAATGACGATGAAAACTACTTAATAGTCATACCAAAAAAGGCAGGGGGGGGGAATATAGGGGCCTTTAATAATATAGATATAAATAAAGACAGTATTTTATAATTGAGCTCCATTGAATAGGTAATTAGTTCCTTCATTGCAAATAAACCCCAGGACGTTTATACTTTCTATATATTTTTAACTTATGATAAAAATCTACATTATCGTTATGGGTTGATAAACTTTGGAAAGATTATGATGATGGTTTAAGCTTGAACAAAACACGTCGGCAATTAGGCATTGGAGTTTGAATTGATCATTAATATGTATATAGTTTCCTGTATGAAGAAACAGAAGCCCTTTGGGGGAGAAGGTTGATAATAGCAGAAGTGAGATGAGACCAGAAGTACTGAGCTAACCAAATTCTTCACTCGGCGAAAGTGAATATTCTTGATAACACAAGAGCGGTTGGCCCTCTGGTAGCGGTTTCTGAATTTTCCCTCCAAAACGTGAGACGCTCGCGGTGGTAGACGGCCGAACTAGATTCAAGGAGCCGCGTCCGTGTTCGGCCGCTTTAGGTTGAGGGGAAGGGGGTAGGAAATGTTTTTGGAACTCGACCAATTTTTTTCTCTCTAGCGTAGGCGCGATTGAAGCGGCATAAAATCCTCAAATTTGTTCACTAGTGCCAGGATCTACTATCAATGCTAGAGCCCTTCACTTCTAGTCTCATCTCACTTCTCATAAAAGGCATAACTTCAAATATTTTTGCCTTCCAGGGAAAGGGCATATTTTCAAGACCATTAAAAAAACTAGCTTTTAAAATAACTATTTATATATTCCGAGATATAAGAATAAGATATAAAAAATTAAGAGAAAATTTTATTTCTTTAATTTAAAAGTTACATATCGTAATGGTACAGGTATCAGTTATTATGTTTTAATCAATGTCAAAACACCGCATAATACCAAAGTAAAAAGCAACAGGGTTCCAGCCCACGTTAAGACAAGGGCGATTGCATTTCGCGTATTCGCGTCAAAGGCGCCGAATGTTAATTCCACGAAACCTTTCAAAATAAATTTGCCATCTAAATAAAAACAAGGGATGACGTTTAAAATGGCCAAAGCTCCCGAAAATGCTACCATATATCTTGAAGAAATATTAAGGAATTATTATTAATATTGCGCAATGTGTATTGATAAAATTCGGTTGACCATAGAAAGGATACTTTAAAAACGTTTCCCAAATGTGAATCGGTGTGGTTGAAATTAACCAATGACGTGAGACATAATCGCTTAGTGACACTGAAGAAAAATATGTGAAATACGAGCTGCTTAATTAAAGTTTAAACTTATTTTCTAACCTGCTGAAAAAAGTTCGTGTAAGGGGCCCAAAAATAGAACAGTTTTTCGACCTCTTCGCTGTATAGGAACGAGCAGAGTTGAGTTCTCTTTCAAGGTGGCCCATAAACAAACTTCCGAGAGTTTACATTCTTTAGAAGATTTACAGCCTTGACTAGAGTGATCTACAACATTTCTAGCTGATAAACAAGAATAGTTCTGACAAGACGAAGAAATAAAAAAACATACGCGAACATTACAGTTTTTGTTTGTATGACCTTTAGGTAACTTTGAAACGTACCATTGTAGTTGTAAGTTGAAAGGCAAAACATAAATCAGTTTGACTATCGGGAGGGCAGCATTGGAATTCTTCAAAATTTTTACCAGATTCTTAAAGGACAGTTATAGTTTTGTGGTTATCATTTTAACTAACTACGGATCAGGGGTTATGCTACGTGTAATTTACTTTGTTGGTTTTCTAGGGTTTCCATTTTTATTAAGTCCCGGGATACGCAAAAGCCATTACGCGGAGACTTAGCCATATCCTCTAAACAAGTTTTCCAATTAATTGTACTTTTTACCGAGCAAAAATTTACACCAGTAATAACATCTCCGCTTTGAAGCCCATTTGGACCAGAAACTCCAGAATTCTTAAGTATTAAAATTTACCGATGTCAAACTTATCAAGCATTGCGTATAAACGTATGATAAAACCAAAAGTACATAGATGTAAAAACAAAAAGTACGCTTCATTAACAATTCCCTGCCTTTGGCTGTAGATAACATTTATACTGAGAAGCAAACTACCCTCCGCTCAACCGCCTGAAGGAACTAACCAATAGGGGAAAAGATTCTTGACGTCATAGGCTTATAGAAAGTAGTATATGATGCTAGCGATCCGAACGTTAATTTTTCTTACTAGAACTAGGAACTGCTACTTTAGGTCGGGAAAGTAATCATACGCAGAGGGGGTCGACACTATTCTAGGATAAAGGTCCTAAAAGAGGGCTTCTCATATTACACGGCGGGAGCAAGTTTCAACGAAGTATACTTTTTGTTTTTATATCTATATACGTTTGTTAAAACGTACTGAGTCAATGTTCAATACAGTGATCCCATTTTCTCTTTCATAAAATGGTTCTCCTATTAATGGCGTTACGCCTAATAGACAAAGGCCCGCAATAACAATAACCACATTATGCCAGACACCGGCGCAAAAAATTCTCAATTGTTGCCAAGGTGTAAGAAAACTCATTTGATCGGATGGCAAGTCGACAAATGCTCCAGGAAATATAACCATGAAGAAAAACCCGAATCCCTGAACTTTTACATCTTCCCTAAAATATGCTTTTCTTCAATTGACTTGACCAAGGCTTATGCTAAATTATATTTTCTCACTTTGTGGCCGATAAAGCGTGACCTATCTCGTGTAAAACGCTACATAATAGCAAAGTAACAATGTAATAGGGTAGATCTGACAGTGGAATGTTGATACCTGGGAGCTGAATAATTATACCTTGCAATACCTTTCGTGACATTAAGCCTAAATACCTAAATTAAATTTATACAATACCACAGGTTGAATAATTTGAAGTTCGCTTTGCGCAGAAGAACCAGTATCGGACATTGATAGGCTTATGATTAAATTTCGTAAAGACGATAGAAGGAAAAAAGTGGCTACAGGCATTAATAACCCAGTAGTGATTACACCCATGTTAAACCATTTCTGCTGTAATTTCGGGCGCCAACATCCCCATTTTTGTAAACAACGGTTCCACCTTGAAGTGTACAGTTGAATAATACCAATTTTTATCGACAAGCCATTGTTTAAAAGGTTCATGTAAGGTGGTAACATGCAACTCTGCAAATATACCACAAAGAACCACGAGGGTGCTTATGTATTCAAATTTCCCGCCTTAATTTAATCGACGCTTCTTATTGGTCCACCTCCTCTCTTAAGTGTACAAGGCCCAAGTAAAAAATTACTTAACGACTTACTTTGAATATATTATCCAGAAATAAAACGAAAATCCAGAATCCGATGATAATAAACAGTGCAATCATTGTAAAATTTATTATTCGGATTAAATAACTGAAATTATAATCATTATTTATCAAGATTGAAGTCAAACGAATCGAACTGTCACCCGAAATGAACAAGCAGACGACACGACAGTCTTTGAAGTTAACTAGGAGAACAAACAATAGACTGGAGTAGAAAAACGTACTTTACCATTATCCTATTCCGTTTAAATAAATTACGATATCAAATTCAAAATATTTATTCACAAATGGACACAACATTCATCGTTTTTTTTTTCTCTCTCTAATATCTCGGAGAAAAATATTATCTAGGTCTAAAATGAAAATATAAATGGATTTTAACAAATGATATTAATCCGTTTTGCATTAACTTTTTGCTTTATTTGCAAGGGCTGTACATATTATTTTTATACGTAACACGATGGTCGAGAGGAGAATCAAAAATGCACTATTCTATTTTTTAGCGATATGAAACAAAAAAACACAATTTTAAGTTTAAAAATAGTACGAAACGAATCTTTATATAATATAATTATTTATAACAATTAATTAAATAGTCAACGGGATGTGGACTAAAATAAAAGGAGCTTCTATTGCTAAAATAAAAACTCATTAAAGGTTATGGTCTACTAGATCTACAATAAAATATAACTGAAAAAAAAAACTGATATAGTAATTAAACCCATCATTCGCTGCTGTCTTCCTAATCTTTTTTTTTCTCCTAAGTTTCATAAGTTTGATTTCCCCATCGGCCATTTTTAAAACATTTGCTTATCGGGAGTTTTTTTTTTCTATCTATTTTTCGAAAAAATATTTTATTTTTTTTTGTTGCTATCTTATTTATAAACCTTTCTTCTTCTTTAATTTATCAATCATGTTGCAGATCTTTAGGGCGGGTCCTAATTTTAGACCCATATACTTCATCATCATGTCGCTGTTTAAAAGTAGCATGGCTTTACCGTCAATTTCCTAAAATATAAATAAAAAGAATCTGGCTTTGTTTAAAAAACAAGAAAAGAAAGATGTATTGTATTTGTTGTTAGGCCTAGAAAGACTTACGTGTCTTTTAAACAATTCCGAATGAATAGTTAATGCGGGATCATTTGAGATGACATAATGAATGACATCATCGATGCTCCATTCTGGCGGATGCTGAGGTCTTTCATGAAGGGCTGTAGTAGAACTCGCTACAATTAAGTTAATATTAGTAGCCCCTGTTGTATCTTACTATTATTACTAGCGAGATTAAAGGGTAATAATTATACCTTCGTGTTCATTGGGTACGCAATTTTGCAACCTAGGTGCTTTTGAAGCGGTTTTAACCACTCCACCAGAGGCCTGATCGGATGATTCCGAGGACCATCTCCTCTTTCCTTTCGCGTCTAAGGCCACGCCTCCATTCTTTTTACTATTCATGGAAACTGCATTTTTACCGGGACCATTAAATTTTGGGCTTGTGGCCGAGTTCAGTGATGTGGAGTGATTGTTATGACAGGAGGAATTATTTGATAGCCTGAGTCTATCAATCGACTTATTTTTATCACCTATCAAAAAGGATGACATCATTCGAGCAAAACGACCAACGAAACTGTATTATAAGTAATTAAAGATTCTTGTACATTACATTTTGTACAAACTCCGTCTATGAACTCTTTTGAAATTATATTTTCGCAACACAATAAATCTTCCGAAAGATTCTCAAGATATGCCCATAACTCTGAGGTGTTTTCCACCGCTGGTAAGTTAACACTATGGCTTTTATTGTCATAGTTTGCTAACAAAGAAACCAACCCGTGACTACGTATTTTTAAAGCATAACCAAGCAGGGCATACAACCTCAGATTAATAACCCCCTGGATATGAAAGGAAATAGGGAGGCATACTTGAATAGGGCATCGGCATCTCTAGCGCCCCTATAGTCAAAACTTGGAAAAACGTTACCCCAAACAAACTCAGTAAGCGCGTGACCGCGTTTGCTACTCCATGCTTTTTTAAGCCTCGGCTATTTTTTATCCGTCGTTCCCTCGTTTCTTTTTCTCTTATCATCCCGGTACCTGGTCCAGAGGTTTTGGTCACAAAATTAGGTAGGTTTTTGGTTTTTTATTTATGTAAAAATTAGATTAAGCTATAATTTTGATAAATCAAATGACACAAAAGCAATAATGGTCTTCGAAGACACAAAAAAAAAAACGTTTACGTTTACTAGGCCTTGCCGGTACAACCCTACAATTCAATATAATTCAAACTGCATCGTACAATTCAAACTGCATCGTACAATTCAAACTGCATCGTACAATTCAAACTGCATCGTACAATTCAAACTGCATCGTATAATTCAAACTGCATCGTACAATTCAAACTGCATCGTACAATTCAAACTGCATCTTTGTACCCTACAATTCAATATAATTCAAACTGCATCGTACAATTCAAACTGCATCGTCTGCATGGGGTGACAAAGTTCTAAATTTTGCCGTCTGAGAGCGCCACATGGCGATACTATTTGAAAACGCCCGGTTTTGCTTGCCTTTCATATCCAGGGGTTATTAATCTGAGATAAAACTAACCAGTAATCACAACTTTCCCTGTTCCTTGTCGCAACAACTGAAAAACATTCTTCTCATTTATTGCGCAGTTAAGAAGCGCTTGTACAGTTTCTTTCAGAACATTGTGGATATAACCGGGACCAAAATGAGAAGGAAGTTGGGCAACTTTTGCTGGGTTTAAATAAGGGCCACAGGTACAAGTATGATTGACATAAATGCGGACCGAAGAAGAAGAAGAAGAGGCTTTTGAACCCGAACTCGTAACGGGTTCTGAAACTGAAACATTCTTCCCTGTTTTTGAAGCTTCAGCCTTAATAGGATGTTGGGTGGAAGGGTTGTTAGCTTGTAATGGTGGGGTTGACCTTAACGATGGTGACTGATTTCCACTGGCCCTGCGACCTGGAGTAGAAGAGCCATTGCACAAAGTATCACTAGAAGCTTTATTAGAAATATGGTTCGAGGGAGGAGGACCATCTAAATACAGAAAACAGTTTGTTTTTAGTACAAAGTTTGCAGTCAACTATTTTCCCTCTCACTTTTAGGGTTATTACTGGAACCATTCCTAGGAGGCGGAGATGATGCTGGAGATGATCCATGAGAAATAGGGAATGCGACGGATGACTGGGAAGAAGAGGTAAGTGTAGCTGGTGCTGAGTTAATAGTTACGGCACCAGTTGTCTGTGAAAGGCTTAGCCGAAGAGGTTTGCATTTAGCTGGATGAACTTGAGGAGCTAAGTTAACAACAAAACATTACTCCCTGAGGCCTGAACTCTTAACTAAAACAAAGACGCGCCTTATACCTTTTGTTCCCGGAGGTTGTAGAGGATGATTGCTAGCCTTACACCAACCAACAGGAAAAATGTCCCTAGAGTCATAGTTGCACCAATAATCAAATGCGCCTCTCCAACCATCAAATGTTACGAATATTTGGTCTTCTTTTATAGCTCCAACAGTAGCTGGGCAAATTAGGTGTGGATTTTTACGATCTACAGCTTCTAACTTTTGATCAACTTGAAATTTGTTTTCTTTTGGGGTAGGAGGCTCCTAAAATATAAAAGAACGTTTAATTTACAATCCTCAATGGAAAGATTATCAGTGGTGTGCGAGTCCCGTTTTTTCGGTTTCGAGCCGAGTCCGAGTATCGAAACTAATTTCTTATCGAGTATCGAGCCGAGTCTCAAAAATACTTTCGAGTATCGAGTATTTAGATAGGTCAAATTTTGCTTCTTTCGAGTAATTATCGAGTCTCAAATATTGACTTGTCGAGTAGCAATTTTGTAAATTTCTTGAAAATAACGAAGATTTTCAATTATCTAATATCTAACTAGTTCAAAAAGATTGTTAGTGATCAATTAAACATTGAACAGGTGATTTTCATAATAAATGATCATGAACTCATCGTCTGCTATAGTTTTAAACCTCGGATTCGAGTATTTGTCGAGTATTTAAGATGTTAAAAAGCTACTCGAATCTGTCTCGAGTATCTCAATGTGTTGTTATCAAGTATCGAGTCGAGTACTCGAACTTAACGAGTACTCGCACACCCCTGAAGATTATTAAGTATTACTTTTTTAAATATCTGGGCAGGGGCAATTACAGCGGCATTCAAAGTTTTCAAGAGAAACATAGGCCACGAAGATGCGTTCATTCTAAAACCTAATGGTGGTTGAAGCATCCCTCCATTTTTTTCACAGTACCCAATTGGTTGAATCTCGGAAGAGTCTACCAATCGCCAAAAGTCATTCTTGTCATCCCCTCCATCCAAACGTAACCGTAATCTCGATCCTTGAATGCCCACAACAGTCGCGATACAAGTAGATGTAACATTACGCGGATCTAAGGCTTCTACTTTCATGTTCAAATGGAACTCATTAACAGGAGGATTAGGGTGCTGTAAAAAATAACCCTTAAGTTAAAAAGGGTGGGTTCATTCAGGGTTCATACAACTTTTGGAAAACAAATTTTCCTGAGATTTCCAGGTTTTTCCCCATATACTTCCCTGAGTTTTACAAGTTTTTCCCCATATACTTCCCTGAGTTTTACAGGTTTTTCCCCTATATGGGAGTATCCTATGGAGCAAATATTAACGAAGGAGAGGAGGGGGCAAATAGGATTAGTACATAATCAAAGGACATCCCCGTATCTCTTGTAGAACCAGAGTTATGAGCCTCCAAAATATAGTGTAATGTTAATCCTATGGAGGGAATGTTCACGAACATTTTGCTTAATTACTCGGCCCCTGTTTGTCGTAGCCCTAAGTTTTTAGTATGGTTGGATGGGGGCAAATAGGACTATACCATACTCAAGGAACATCCCCCTATCTCTAGTAGAACCAGAGTTATAAGCCTCCAAATTTGGGTGTAATGTTAATCCTATGGAGGGAATGTTCACGAACATTTTGCTTAATTACTCGGCCCCTGTTTGTCGTAGCCGTACGTTTTTAGTATGGTTAGATGGGGGATAAAGAGGACTATAACATACTCAAGGGACATCCCCGTATCTCTAGTAGAACCAGAGATATGAGCCTCCAAAGTATAGTGTAATGTTAATCCTATGGAGGGAATGTTCACGAACATTTTGCTTAATTACTCAGCCCCTGTTTGACGCAAATTTCCCTGATTTCCCTGAATTTTACTAAAAATTTTAAATTTCCCTGAGTTTTCCCTGAGGTTTTTGTCAACTATTTATTTCCCTGATATTTCCAGGTTTGTATGAACCCTGTTCATTAGACTAGAGGAAACCGTTCCAACCTGTTTGAAACAGGATGAAGGAGCTGCGTTAGAATTTGTCTTTTTTAAATATTCATCCCAATCAAAAACACCTGAAAATAAAAATGGTTGTATCGCATTTACAAACATTTCTGGGGATTAAAGTGAAGTTTGAAACATACCAGGGCATTCATACTGATACTGAGCACCACTAGATTGCTTTCCTTTAAGCCTGGTATCAGGCGGAAGAACGGGGACGACAGGAATATCTTTTAGTTTGTACTTTTCAACACATTCAGCGCTGCAAAGTTCCTTTGCCTCATTCTGATTATTAGGCGTATATTTCACTGGATTGCCTTTGATATGGTTGCCGCATTGTATGCAAAAGTCCTGCAGTTGATCAGGAGCAAAATTCGGTACCTTTTTGTTAACAATTTAACATACTGTTTTTGCACAACATTCAATAAAAAAAAACCAACTTCAAATGGAATAAGAATACTAAAGCATAGGCATTATATAGGTTCTTTAACTAAAACGCATTCTATAGTGAAAAGTTTAAAAAAAAACCAACCACGAAATTAAGATACAAACTTTTAAAAATACTTGTTTAAATTCAGCTAAGCAACTTTCAGAGCAAAACTCTTTCCTCTTATGGCCAAACTGAATGGAATACTTTAAGTCCTTATGCTGGCCACAAGAACCGCAGAAAGGCTTGGTTCTACCCTTGCTACCACCACCTCTGCTTGAAAACATCGTTTTTTCTTATCCAAAATTTAAGGAATTATTCTACAGTAAATATAAAATTTACAGCCTTCAAAATTAAAAACAAAATGTAAGTAAATTTAAACATACAAACCATTTATATGAAATCTTTCTTAATTTAACAGTAACAAGCATAGGAGAAATAAAGGACTTCCCACCTGGTCTCCCAAAACATTGTGATTAGACAGCGAGCACTGTAAAATTAAGTACAATGGGAGGGAACTTTAGCTATAAACCTTTACATTAAATCAACAGATGTGCAAATACAATAGCGGTACCACCCTAGATTGATGGACTACACTACCCTGAATGATCTGAATTTGAAATATTACTATTTTGTAGTCTGGTAGGCGAAAGTTAAACAACTGTATCTTCTACCAACTCCCACCAAAAAGATACAACTTTACAACATTATACAAGCCAACTTCGTTTAAAAATGACATTGCCTATATAGCGCGTCATTTGCGAGGGCGTATAATTCATTCTTTCATTATACAATAAGCCTAAATATTTAATAAACTCTGGAAATATTGAAAAAAAAGGCTTACCAAATGGCGCCAGTTCTTGAGTTGATTTTCAAGGTTTTTAATTAATCCCAAAGCCAAGGCTTAACACTATCAATATGACGCGATAGAGCCGTCTTAATTACCGTTTACTACAAATTGTCACGAATTATAAATGATTAAGTAACGATTAATTAGTCACAATTAGCAATATCTTTGATAAAATTTAAATAATTTAAGGCTATACCGGCGTATTTTGGATATCAACCGAAGTTCACATCACATCGGGATCGGGCAATTCGGACGCGCAATTTTTTACATAGGCGGAGCTTATAAGTCATGTCAAGTGGAAGCTTCCGCATAGGAGAATATTAACCGCTGCCTACTTTAATCAACCAAGGCCTGTGCGCGGCGCCGATTTTTATTTTTATTTTGGCAATTTAAGTTGCCAAATTCTCTCACCCGAGGCGCTATTAGCTGGACCTGGAGGCGCTAATAGCTGGACCTGGAGGCGCTAATAGCTGGACCTGGAGGCGCTAATAGCTGGACCTAAATAGTTTGAAATGTTCATTTTCTCGCGCTTGGAATTTGAAATGTTCATTTTCACGCGCTTAGAATTCTAAATACTCATTTTCGCGCGCGTTTTGGTCCAGCTATCAATGAAATCTCGCGGTAAAATAGGGAGAAAATAAGAAGTCGCGTTTCTTAAAAGTCTCCCCCTTCTTAGCCACCGCGCACAGGCCTTGATTAACGTAGGCAACGGTTTAACCATGGATGAAGGATGCGCGTGCAAAACATTAGACGCTCTACAGGATGTGCAACTCCCTATACTAAAAAGTAGACAAGTCGATACTAGCGCCGCCTGGCTACCAGCGCTGGAAGCCCTCGCGGGAAAAATAAAAAATACAGGACATAAGAAAAAAACAACTGTTTTGCTTCTAGCACGTGACGCTAAGGAAAAAAAATAGACGGTAGCGCGTGTTTTTTTTCTCGTGTCCAGTATTTTTTATTTTTCCCGCGAGGGTTTCCAGCGCTGGTAGCCAGGCGGCGCTAGTATCGACTTGTCTACTTTTTAGTATAGGGAGTTGCACATCCTGTTGAGCGTCGAATGTTTTTCACGCGCATCCTTCATCCATGGTTTAACCCTATTATCTACTAGGTATCTAAGTAGAATAGAAATAGAATTTTCTGGTGCAGAACATTATAACTGAGATGACTAAAAGACAGTACAGGAAATAAGCCAAGATATTAATTAAGGGACGCAAGAAAATGACTCAAATTTACAATTCCATTTATTTTTAATTAATAATTTTTCCCGTAACTTAGAAATTTCAATCATTATTATATTGTTTTAATTAAGCAACAGGTTTAATTGTAGAACCTCGTCTAATTTGTCCCCATCCTATTAAACGCCAATGTTTCTCAACTCTCCGACTTAGAGCGATCTTTTCTCCAATTTCAGTACAAACTGGATTAGTTAAATTAATTTTGGCTAAATCAGCTTTAACAGCCAAAACTCTACCACCAGTGGATAAAGATCCAATGTTGACCATCAAAACTTCATTTTTAGTTAATTTTTGTACCTAAAAATTAATTAAAATAGTTTAAATTAAAACAAATCCCAAATTAAAAACTTCCTGAAAGTATTACCCTGGCTCCTTTCTTATCTCCTTCAGTTCTAACACCAAGCAATCTCCTCAATAAGAAATAGGAAATTTCCAACTCTGTAAAAATTTCAGGCAAAGCACCAACAGCACCTAAAACTTGACCAACCATACGGTCAGCTCTGGAGAGAGTAGGGTCTATTTTGGTTCCAACTCCTAATGTAAAATTAGAAAAAAAAACCATCTACATCACAGGGCTCCTATATTTATAGGAATTGGCCTTATTCCTGATCAGCGCCACCGAGGCGTAGCGGCGACTTTTGGAACTATAATAATACGGTAGCCAATCAGAGGTGGCGCTGGAGTCGATGGACTCTGATGGAGATCTGTTATTTTCTCTGTTTTGATTATTACCGCTTCAACTTCAAAAAACATGTTTTAACTAATTATTATTAACCGAATAATCTCCAAATAGACCAAAATCGAATGAAAACTTACTCCGAAAGTCTTATTTCATAATATTAGACAGAATAAGAAAGGTAAAATCAACTTTTAATACTCTTGAAACCATATCGCTTGTTAAGCCTTGGCTATTGAAGTTGAAGCGGTAATAATCAAAACAGAGAAAATAACAGATCTCCATCAGAGTCCATCGACTCCAGCGCCACCTCTGATTGGCTACCGTATTATTATAGTTCCAAAAGTCGCCGCTACACCTCGGTGGCGCTGATCAGGAATAAGGCCAATTAAAGGCATTGTTTCAAGAAAATATAGGATTTTTTCTCTCCAGAATAATACAGGACCCAATAAGGGATGGAAATAAGAAAATCTTCTTATAGGACTTGTGTCAAGCTATCACCCCCCCCCCCCCTTGTCTGGAAACTTTATAGGACTAGTGTCTTAGTCAAGAAATAAAAACTTTTGGTCAAATGTCCAGTGACCCCCCTCGGTTTAAAAAAAATATATATGGGACATTTTAAATCTGTTTTGGACAATGTCCTGTGCTTATTTCCAGCTCTGGGTAAGGATAAGTTATGGGCAGGTTCCCAAATAAATTAAAGTACCTATAAGACCACCAGGAACGGCAAACTGAAGGTCATTCTGTTCAGCAAACAAGGAAACAATTCTGGAGTAGATTGGCTTGCACATTAATCTTCCATCTTGATCATTGGTTACAATGCCTGGACGAACTTCAATTTCTTGTCCAACTTTCAATACACCTCTTAAAATACTGCCACCAGCAACACCCCCTTTAAGGTCATCAACTTCACAGCCAGGTTTGTTTACATCAAAAGAACGAATGACTTCAAGAAAGAAAAAACATTATTTGAATCGTTAAAGTCGGTGGTGACATTTGTCAGAGGGAGAAGTTTTTAGTTTTACCAATTAATCTCGGCTCTGAAATAAAATCCCTAAGTGGTATTGGGATTTTCTTGACAATATACTCGCAAATAACTTCAATATTATATTTCAATTGGGCAGAAATTGGAATAACCGCGGCACCCTCGGCAACAGTGCCTTGAATAAATTTTAAAATTTGTTGATATTGATCCTTGGCTTGGGATTCTTTGACAAGATCAATCTTGTTTTGTAAAATAAGAATATGTTTCAATTTCATGATTTCAATGGCAGCGAGATGTTCGGATGTTTGGGGTTGAGGACAAGATTCATTTCCAGCAATTAGAAGCATAGCCGCGTCCATAACAGCCGCTCCATTAAGCATGGTCGCCATCAAAATGTCGTGACCCGGACAATCGACAAAACTAACGTGTCTAAGAAGCTGGTATCTGCCTGAGCAGTTGCTTCTGTCACACGGAAAATCATCCTCTTTGCTACTACCAAATGAACGATAACAAGCTGGTCTAGGACAAGCTTCATTATTGCACTTGTAGATCTAAATAATTTTACTAAATTAAATTAATTTCATCTCAAACTATAACAAATGTTAACCACCCATCATCATACTTTTGCATTAGCATATCCAAGTTTGATTGTAATGTTACGTTCCAATTCATTTTTAAATCTAACAGTCTGTAATTATAAATTTATTTCTTCTACGTTTTAATAGTCTAATAATTAGACAGGGTTCATAACTTTTGGAAAACAAATTTCCCTGAGATTTCCAGGTTTTTCCCCATATACTTCCCTGAATTTTCCAGGTTTTTCCCCTATATGGAGAAGGAGGAGGGATAAATAAGACTATTACATAATCAAAGGACATCCCCGAACCACAGTTATGAGCCTCCAAAGTTTAGTGTAATGTTAATCCTATGGAGGGGATGTTTATGAACATTTTGCTTAATTACTCGGCCCCTGTTTGTCGTAGCCGTACGTTTTTAGTATGGTTAGATGGGGGATAAAGAGGACTATAACATACTCTAAGGACATCCCTGTATCTCTAGTAGAACCAGAGTTATAAGCCTCCAACGTTTAGTGTAATGTTAATCCTATGGAAGGGATGTTTATGAACATTTTGCTTAACTACTCGGCCCCTGTTTGACGCAAATTTCCCTGAATTTTACTAAAAATTATAAATTTCCCTGAGGTTTTTGTCAACTATTTATTTCCCTAATTATTCCAGGTTTTCCCTGTTTTCCAGGTTTGTATGAACCCTGTTAGAGTTGAAACCAGACTTTTTTTTAGTACCTGTACGCCAGATATGGCTTTAACAACGGTAGACTTCCCATGGGCTACATGACCAATAGTACCAATATTAATTGTAGCTTGCCGACTAATCGCTTCAGGAGTTAGAGGCGTAAGTTTAGAAACGTCCTGGAATAATATTTTTCATATATCTTCAAGATAAATTATCATAAATTTAAATTAAGTCCATAATTAAAGTGACTCCGTGAGTCCGTGCTCAAAAAAAAGGATGATGCAATTTCATGACCAAGGCTTAGCAATATTTGACATAATTCCAATCACGGCCTTTATTTCCGTTTAGGCAATTAAAAATTGATAATTACAAGTTTAGACAGATCCTGCTTCCTTAGTTGAGGTTGACCCTGTCCAAATCCATCCCCGAGAGTCATAATTGATTATTAAAACTAAATAATTATCCTAAAAACTTTACAAGACGAGTCGCGTGTCAGTCAAGATGTCCGCCGGCAAAAGGCTAGTGGCAGTTATAAGAAACTTTCAGCGCGAAATTCAAATAATGAAAGCACAGCCCACTCGATCACGCTGTAGCGCGTGCAATTTGCGTGATCGAGTGGGCTGTGATGAAAGTACGTTAAGTAACACTTAATACTTTTAAGTATGATTAAGTTGGTTTTATTTAAAATGACTTCATGGATTGGAATACAGGGTTATAGGGGCTCCATCTTTATAAATAAAAATGAAGCCCTTACATTTTAAACTTTGATACAATTGTTCATTCATTCATTTCTCCATTAATCCAGTTTCCTTCAATTTGTTAAAGAAAAAACGCTCCAAAGTATTCGCGCATCTATAATATTCCGTGTCTGGATTATTATAGGCTCGGCAATTGCTAAAAATCCTTCCCATATCGGCAATAAAAAGTCTTTTATGAACATAATATTGGTTTTTCAATCTATCTGACATTGTCCTCAAATCTAAGAGAAAAGAAGATTAAATTATTAATTAACAATTATGAAAAAAATAATAATTAAAATTAATTTAACGTTTTTAATTGTTTTACCCATGGGATATTTTATATGGTCATAATAATCAGGGGCCTCTGATGTTTCAACTGGTCTTTGAAAAGGCCAGGCACTGTTATGGGCCTATTGAATTTAATAATTAGAATATTAATAAAATTTAATTAATTTAAAATAATTAAAAAGATTATCGTACTTTCACTTGACTAAGAATAGTTTTAAAAAGTTGATAGAGCTCTTCTTGGTCCATTTTATCCTGTTTTGAAGTTGGCCTTCAATTTTATAAAAAAATTATAAAACACCGAATTTAGATTAAAACTTAATTATTAATTATTATAAACATTAACTAAATATTTTCATTATATTATTACATTTTCTTATCCGGTTTCCACCCAGCCTCCTCTACAAATAATTACATAAATAATTGAATATTAATTAATTAACATTTTAGCATGTCTAAGTAGTAAGTACTTACTTATTCCAGGAATAGTTTCAATTGGTATTTGTCGAACACCAACACTGAAACATGTCAAACCAGAATAAACTTTTGTCATTTGTTCCTGTTGCTTTTCAATAATTTTCTTGATTATCTAAAGAAAAATTTATAAAATTAAGCAACTGACCAATTAAAATTGTACATAACATAACTCCCCCCCCCCCCTTCTTACTTCTTTCTGCTTCCTAATAACACTAGTAAACTCCGTGTAAACAATACTTGGGTTTAATTCACAACCCATTAAAGTGGCCCCTTCATAATCTTTAATGTAACCCTGATAGACGGATTTGGAAAGCGTAATTTCCTTAGAGAAACCTTGTTTCTTGAAATACCCAATAGCAAACTCATCAGCAAATGTCAGGAAATGGAAGATATTGTATCTAACGTGGTAATCTTTCAAATGATTCATTAAGTGAGTTCCGTATCCTTTAACTTGCTCATTTGATGTAACGGCGCAAAAGACAATCTCGGTAAAACCTTGAGTGGGAAACATTCTAAAGCAAATTCCACCAATAACCCGATTGTCTTTAACAAGTGCCAATGTTTTGTGTTTCCTAATTAATTAATTTAAGGACAGTTATTTTTTTTTCTAATTAACTCAAAGATAAAAGACTAATTGGCCTTATTCCAGATCAACGCCACCGAGGCGTAGCGGCGACTTTTGGAACTATAATAATACGGTAGCCAATTACAGGTGGCGGTGGAGTCGATGGACTCTGATGGAGATCTGTTATTTTCCATGTTTTGATTATTACCGATTCAACTTCAAAAAACTATGTTTTAACTAATTATTATTAACCTAATAATCTCCAAATAGACCAAAATCTAATGAAAACTTACTCCGAAAGTCTTATTTCATAATATTAGACAGAATAAGAAAGGTAAAATCAACTTTTAATACTTTTGAAACCATATCGCTTGTTAAGCCTTGGCTATTCACATGATTCAGAAAGATCAACAAAACATAGAAAATAACAGAGTCCATCGACTCCACCGCCACCTGTAATTGGCTACCGTATTATTATAGTTCCAAAAGTCGCCGCTACCCCTCGGTGGCGTTGATCAGGAATAAGGCCAATTAATTAACTTCTTACGAATCAAAAACTAATCTAGTGATATATTCTTTTGGCATTCTAGGAAGTTGGTGAGAGAAAACATTTTGTAGGCCAACAAGCCAAATCATGGATTGTTTAGAGACTTTTTTCGTCAGAGTATTTCCAACAATATGGAATTCAATTACTCCTTTCTTTTCTTCTTGTCTCGCAGCTTCATCTCTGGCTACATTATCAACTAATAAAGCAGCCGCCTACAAAATACAAACCAATTTAGAATTTTTAATTCAACAAAGCATACAAAAACTTGTATACTTTGTTTAATGGTCCAATCATTTTTTTGGAGTTATTAAGAGATTCTAAAACATCCGCGACATATTCTTCAGAAAGATCACCTGTAAACAAACCCAAGCTAATTAAAGAATGAATTAAAATTATAATTAAATCTAACTATATAAACAACCTTCTATTTTTCTCCGTTTTACTTCAGGCACTGGAATTTCCTCCAATGGTCTTTTCTCAACTACAGTTGATTAAATTATTTTAATGAAGCATGCAGTTCATTAATTAATTTCCTCAATGACCAGTAACTATCACACCCTTTTGTACCTTTAACCTCGCTTGTGCCACTAGATTTAGAAACTCTAGCGACATTATTCATTCCTGGACTGACATTAAAGGAGTTGAAATTTCCATCAACACCTTGAGCTGGGGAAGTTGAAACAGTTAACTTTTCAAAAGTTCTTGTTTGGGTGCTATGGGCTGAAGATCCAATTGGAGCTGAAAATTGTTTAATTAATAAATTTAATTAGTAATTAAAATAATTAAAATTAAATTATTAAACGCACCTCCTTTGTCAATAACAGCAGGGTTATTGGCAGAGGCAGGTGGTTGCTGTTTAAAGTCTGGATCCCATATTGGAGAACTAACAGCGTAAACTTCTTCTTCAAGCATGGAAAGGAACCTAAATCAAATTAAATTAATGAACCTAATGACGTCACAAATATTAATTTAATTTAGTTTAGTTTACCGAGGGAAATGGGTCAATACTAAAGTTCTCTTTTCAGGCGGCATTTTATCTTTCTCAGCTCTAAATTTATCTAAAAGTTGTCTCCTCATTGTTTGGAACACTGATCTCAAGAGAGTCCTCCCAAAAATACTGGTGGTCTCAAAATGAGCCAAACTATCACAAAATGCGGGGACGTGGCAATAACACAGCCACCTTGTATAGTTTATTTTGTAAGCTGAAACATCTTCGTTGGGAGAATGAGTTTTCCTAGCCGAAGGGGTTTCCAGTTTCCAGTGATTTAAACAGTGTAGGAACATCTTTGCTAATTCATACATAGTTTGCCATTCTTTTTGGGCCAAATTGCCAAATTTGTAACAAACAAAGTTTGTCACACCCTAAAAACAAATTAACGTCTTAGTTTTAGATATTATAGAAGAGAGATGCCACCGAGGGGGCCGTCATTACACATGAGAGCGTACGAGATTTGAAATCTTTCTCGATTTTGATGATTTCAAAGATTTAAGAATGATTTGACTGATTTGCTGATTTGGAGCCGATTTGAATGATTTGGGAGTGATTTTCTCGATTTTACGATGATTTCGATTCGATTTATGTGATTTGAAGGATTTGGAAATGATTTGAACGATTTGTATGATTTGAATGACTGGTGACTTAACGAAGATTTGAATGATTTGTCGAGGATTTGAATGATTTGGTGCGATTTGCATGATTTGGTAGTGATTTGAATGATTTGGTAGTGATTCGAATGATTTGGTAGTGATTCGAATGATTTGGTAGTGATTCGAGTGATTTAGTGTTGATTTCATAGTGATTTTAATGATTTGATTAATTTGATGATTTCTTGATTTGACTGCTTTGTATAGTGATTTGACTGATTTACGATTGATTTCACTGATTTGAATGATTTGATTAATTTGATGATTTCTTCATTTGACTGCTTTGTATAGTGATTTGACTGATTTACGATTGATTTCACTGATTTGAATGATTTACTAGCGATTTCACTGATTTGTGCAGCGATTTGAAGGATTTGATTGATTTCATAGCGATTTTAGTGATTTTCTAGATTTGGGAAGTGATTTATGTGATTTGAATGATTTAAAGGAGCGACGGCCCCCTCGGATGCCACCCATTTTTTTTCTAATACTTTAGCAATGCTTGGCTTTTCAAATGGAGGATTCCCTAAAGGTCCTTCTACCGATGGTTGACTCATTTGCATGATACTCTTTCTTAAAAGCTATACAGTCACAAGTGTTTAAAAGATTACCAATAAATTAAGTTATATTTGAGCCTGACACTATTACATCTACCTTAAAAAGGTAGAAGTAAACTTGTTTGGTATCGGCATCCTCTTCTTTATGAACACACATAAATAGGTTTTCAACATCAACCACAATTCCTAATAAACGATTCAATTCATCTTCAGCTACATTTTCCAAATGGGAGACATGAGCTCCTAAAACGTGTCCGCAACTTCTACAAGGGTCATTCAAACTAGCCACCGCTTGTGATACATCCAAACGTGGCGGAGCCGGTAATTGATTAGGATTCTTCCACCCATTACATTTACAACCATCATCAGCCTAAAATTAAATTGCTTAAATTTGGAAATAAGCTAAGAGAGTATAGTTTTATACTTTGCAAGATGAATAAACAGCGAGTTTTTCGAGTTTTTTACTTCGTGGCCAACTTTTGACGTGAGCCTTTTTTTGCGCAATCCTTTGAAGATTGTTTTGTCTACTAGACTCCACATTATTTTGAGCTGGGGATTGTGGAGTTTGATTTTCTGCTCCTCCTCCGTGAATAGGAGTGGTATTTGGGGTTGACATGATCTATTAAATTAATTTAAAAATTTAAAGAAAAAGATAAATTAACGCAGTTCATACACTCTTAGAATGGTCAAAATTCTCCCGATAAAACCCAGTTTTCAAGCGCAGACCGGATCATTCCAAGACTGTTACTAACATAGATTTAATAGGGTAATGGCAGCCCCCTGGCTTTGACTGTATTAAGCTCTATGGGGAAATAACATGGGGTGCTATTAGTCTATACGTATCGCGACAGTAAGCCTTGGTCTACATTCGATAAATTGCCCATATATAATAAATAAGCCGAGCACATTGAATTCATTAAATAAATTAAATTAGGTCTTACTTTTTTAAATTAATACATAAATTTAGTTCACATTGTACTAATCAAAAACACAAAAAGGAATATAAGTGCTTTAGTCAACTAAAGCAAATTAACAGTAGGTCAAAGGTTAAAAAGACAAAAGGTCCTGTCAGAGTGTGACTGTGTGTGAGGCTGAGCTGTCAATCACCCAAGACAAGAGCGGCCGAAAATTGAGCGCGCTTAATTTAAAGATAATTATTCATTAATCCAAGATAGATAATATTAAAGATTTTTCCCGACAAAAGTCTTTAAACATCAAAATTACCTTTTGAACGCTGAAGGTAAAATAAATATTTCTATATTCTAAGTTGTTTCACATTTTTATTGGTATAAAATTAAAAATATTGCGAAAATTCTTATTTATGTTGAAACTATAGTGTCCAATTAATTTTTTCGATTAATCCGATTCTTCACTTTGTTTCATCGTTTCTATTTAGTGGTTACTCTTTTGTTAATATGCAGAAAGGTAGTGGAGGTGGAGGTGGAGGTGACAGGAGAATGTTCCATAAAGGGGGAGATGGAAAACCTCGTGGTTTTGGCTTTGGTGGTTTTTCCTTAGCTACCAAGAAACCAGAACCCCAACTGGGTGAGAGTGCATTAGCGGAATCTCAACCCAAACTACCCGTAAACAGACAAGGATATGTTGGACTACAGGCCATCACCCAAAACGCTGTAGACGCATCGTACGGATACCCGAGAAAGAGGCCAAAAACTGAGGAAGAGTAAGCTGCAAAGGTGGAATTCATAATCGTCGAACGCAACGCAATGTACTACAGGCGAAGGCAGGGCGTCGTGCGCAAAAAGCAGACGTTTGCGCACGACGCCCTGCCTTCGCCTGTACTAAATTGCGTTGCGTCCGACGTTTATGAATTCCACAAATCTAAACGAAGCTAGGTAAGTCTAAACGTGACAAGCCAACTTTTAAGATACTTTGAAGAAGATGATGAGGATAATGGACATGCATCGGGTAACTTGGAATATATTCCGGCACCTGGAAGTCCTACGCTTCAATCTAAGCCAAGTTCATCTAAAAAACCAACCAATACTGACTCGGATGATAGTGAAGATGATCCTTTGGACGCGTTTATGGCTGATTTAGAGGTGCAAGCCCAAAAAGATCAAGCTGAAGCTAAAGAAAAAGAACTAAGGACTGCGAGGGAACTTAAAGAAGAGAATGCAAAAGAATCTAAGTTAGACAATGAAAATATTTGTAAAGAAATGACGTTCTACTAAAACGAAAAACGAATAATTTTAGGGGAATAAGAGATGATATTGAGAATGAAGATGATGAGGAAAGTTACTATCGTTATATTGAAGAGAATCCAAATGCTGGATTAGACAAAGATGACAGTGATAATGAAATTGAATATGATGAAGATGGAAACCCTATAGCACCGCCAAGATCTAAAGTAATACAAAGATATAAAAATAATATGAGAACAGAACAGAGTTGCCATCAACTTTTTATTTTCCAGTACATTGATCCACTTCCGCCAATAGACCATTCTGAAATTCATTATGAAGATTTTGAAAAGAATTTTTACGAAGAACATCCTGAAATTGCTAATTTATCCAGCTTCGATGTTCAAGAGTTACGAAAGAAACTTGGAATTAGAGTAACTGGAGCTGACCCATTGAAACCTGTTACCAGTTTTGGTCATTTTGGTTTTGATGAGAAACTTATGAAAGCTATTCGAAAATCAGAATATACCCAACCCACTCCTATTCAAGCCCAAGTAAATTACCCAGTGGTGTGCGAGTCCCGTTTTTTCGGTTTCGAGCCGAGTCCGAGTATCGAAACTAATTTCTTATCGAGTATCGAGCCGAGTCTCAAAAATACTTTCGAGTATCGAGTATTTAGATAGGTCAAATTTTGGTTGTTCTTTCGAGTAATTATCGAGTCTCAAATATTGACTTGTCGAGTAGCAATTTTGTAAATTTCTTGAAAATAACGAAGATTTTCAATTATCTAATATCGAACTAGTTCAAAAAGATTGTTAGTGATCAATTAAACATTGAACAGGTGATTTTCAAAATAAATGATCATGAACTCATCGTCTGCTATAGTTGTAAGCCTCGGACTCGAGTATTTGTCTGAGTATTTAAAATGTTAAAAAGCTACTCGAATCTTTCTCGAGTATCTCAATGTGTTGTTATCGAGTATCGAGTCGAGTACTCGGCTCGATACTTGAACCGAGTACTCGAACTTAACGAGTACTCGCACACCCCTGAAATTACCCCACAAACAATAATACAACACAATACAGGACCAATGACATTTTATTTGATATTATTCCTTGAGGGTATTCCAATTGCTTTAAGAGGGAGAGATATGATTGGAATTGCTAAAACAGGTTCGGGAAAAACTGCAGCTTTCTTATGGCCTATGTTAGTCCATATTATGGACCAAGTATGTTAAAAACATTATAGGGGAAGTTACCTTGGTTCAATTTTCCTCTATCAATATTTTTAGAGGGAATTGAAACCCGATGAAGGACCCATTGGTTTAATTTTAGCTCCAACAAGAGAATTAGCTCAACAAGTTAGTCGATCCATTTCATATCCATCTTTAGAGTTGAAAAAGGTCCGGATTATAACTATAATGTTTTTTCTCTAAAAGATCTACTTAGAAGCCAAAAAATTTGGCAAGGTTTACGGTATCAGGGTTGTGTGTTGTTTTGGAGGTGGAAATAAATGGGATCAATCAAAAGGACTTCAAGAAGGCGCGGAAATTGTTGTAGCTACGCCTGGTCGAATGATTGATCATATCAAAGCAAAGGCTACAAATTTACAGCGGGTTACTTTCCTAGTTCTTGATGAAGCTGATAGAATGTTTGACATTGGATATGGTAAAATTATCACAAGGGAGTACTGTTTAATGAACAACCCTTTAATAAAGTACCGCCGGTTTTCCAGGTCCTCAAGTTAAATCTATATGTGACCATGTACGTCCTGATAGGCAGACCTTAATGTTTAGCGCGACTTTTAAGAAAAAAGTTGAGAAATTAGCCAGAGTGGCTTTAACGGATCCAATCAGAGTCGTTCAGGGAGAATTAGGAGAAGCCAATGAAGATGTTACTCAAATTGTTTTAGTCACGCAATCAGGAACTCCAAAATGGAATTGGTTACTCAGTAAATTGGTTGAATTTACTACAGTCGGTAGCGTCCTGATTTTTGTCACTAAAAAGACCAATTCCGAGGAATTGGCCAATAATCTTAAAGCAAATGACTTCAATGGTAGATAGGCCTTATTATTGCGTCGTTATTATTATAATCAATGTAATGAAAAAAAATCTGTTCCCAGTTGCGTTAATTCACGGAGACATTGATCAAAACGAGCGTACTAAAGTCATAGCATCATTTAAACGAAAAGAATATCCAATTTTAGTGGCTACTGATGTCGCTGGTTAGTTTATTTTATAGTTTAAAATTAATGGGACACATTAATCACGAAATTAACTTCTAGCGCGTGGTTTGGATATTCCACACATAAAAACCGTCGTTAATTACGATATTGCTCGAGATATCAACACACATACGCATCGTATTGGTAGAACGGGAAGAGCGGGAGAGAAGGGAGTAGCTTTCACCTTGGTGACAGAAAAGGATAAAGAATTTGCGGGTCATTTAGTGAGGAATCTTGAAGGGGCAAATCAACCTGTACCCCAAACCCTTCTTGATTTAGCTATGCAGGTAATTAATAGAGTAATTTCTCGTTTGTATTATAATTATTTTTTTTCTAATTAATTCTTTTACTCCTCCAACAGAGTTCGTGGTTCCGAAAATCTCGATATAAGCAAGGCAAAGCCAAGAAAGTTACTATGGGATTTAGAGGCTTGGGTTATAAAGAAAGGCCTGGTCTTGGTGTTGATTCAAATGAAGTATGTTTCAAATTCACCAGTAATTGAGTAATCATCAATCATTAACGAAATATTTTAGACCCCTTCAAATAGCTATGTAACTCCCGATTACGCGAGACCTCAACATTCAGAGCAGTCGAGTAATATGGTTTCTCCTGTTCCGAGAAGTAAAGGACCTCAAAGTGATCGTATGTTTGCCATGAAGCAAGCATTTAGTGTTAGTAGACCGATATTAGTCTTTAACTATATTTTGAAGGATTTCCTTTAGCTAATTTTTTTTTTTCAGGCTCAGTATAAGAGCCAATTCTGCGCAGCCACTGATACTTCTTGGAAATCAGGTTTACCGCCTGATAAAGCAAATCCGGGAGCTCACCAATCAATGGCCGCTCCAGCTTCAAATTTGCAACGAAAGAATAAGAAGAGCAGATGGGACACTTCCTAAACCAAAAAAATTAAAAAATTAAAAAAAAAACTTTTAAATAGCGAATTAATGAATTTTCATTAAATAATCATTGCAGTTATTAATAAAAAAATATCTTAAGCAAATTTAATTGCTTTGAAGAAAAAAAAACTGTCAGTCTTTTTGAAATAATTACCTAAATCCAAATCCTCAATAAATGAATGTTTTACGTAAAGAAAGACTTGGTTTCATTTTATTCTTACCACCAAAATGGCGGGGTAACTTTACAACTCGAGTTCATTTTTAAACACCAGATGGCGCAACAATGGCTCCTCCCCTTTTCTTCAAAATGGCGGAGAAACTTCAATACTCGCTCGGCAACTCGTGTACATGGTTCATTTTTTAAACAACAGATGGCGCAAAACAGTTTTTCCGGCGCTAAACGTTTTCCAGCGCTAAATTTGAAATCCAACAAACTACGTGTTTGACATCACACCAATTTGACCGTGAGCTTCATTAAATAAAAAGTAAAAAAACGGAATAGGCCTATATTATTCTGTTCCTATAAACAAAGTAACGGCAAACATTACAATTTATATTTCCCAGAAACAGCCAAGGAATACCTATCCCCTAAGCCTAATGATTAAAATCCCAACCTATTATGCAAATTAAACGCTGAGTAATAACGTTAAAGTTCGACGTTACTCAACAGTAGCTTAATAATATTATACAGGAAGGAAAAATAGACGCGCCTTAATATATTTCGAGTCATTAAACACAAGAGCGTTTTTATTCAAGGTCTCGGTTAAGGTGTTGTTAGTGTTTAACCACATTTGGTTTAAATATTTAATTATATACTCGAATAATCATAATTTTATAACATCCCCCCCTTCCTCGCAAATGTTTTATAAAACAGTTGCTAGTCGTTTTGTCATTTAAAATACGTTTATATTATAATATGTGGGTAGCCAGCCAGCAGCTTGCTTATAAAACATTTTTCCACGACTGACGTTTCCGTTTTGCCTTTTGCAACGTAATGGAAGAAACAAAGAAAAAAGAATCTATTTTTATTTCAATCCCCCTTCCTAGTTATAACATTATCTAAACGCGTGAAATAATAAAATCCGGAACAACACTTACTAACGGATTTATATTTTAATACCTAAATAGGAAACATAATACTCGACGGAAAGGTCGGATGCGATTTTTCTTACATCGACAATTAAACGGTTTTTAATTATACCCTCATTAGCTTTCACACTAAAGTATAAACAGTTAATTACTAGACGTCAGAACTCTGGCGATTTATGAACGCTGGCATAAGAGCAAGAAGTGATATCTAGTTTAATAGGGAGAAGGTATAAGATGCATAAGTATTAGCGCGCCATAGTCCTAGTCTCCCTTTCAAAATACAAGGGGGGACGTAAAAGGAGGCCGGGCTATTTCGCCTCTCCTCAGTCGGAAAATACGTAATTTTCGTCATTCGCGTCACGCTGACGTGAGTTTTCAAGTACCAATGAGATGCTGGTCATAATTTAAAGGCGGAGATTAACTCCGGACCTACGTTTGGACTGAAGTTAAAGCAAGAAATGTGGCGAATTTATACCTTCTCCCTAATAAACTAGATATCACTTCTTGGTAAGAGAAAAGCGCCTCTAATTTCTGTTCTTTGCCCAAGCAGTACCAATTACTTGGAGCCACTACTGACCTTTAGGTCTATAAATTTAGAAGGAAAAAAAATACAAATATTCTAAATTAAATTTAATATGAAAAAATTCGCGAGCGCGCGCAAAAAGTGGCGGCAAATTAATCATACGTCGTTCCTAAAACAATTAAATTTCTTTGTTCAAAAATTAAATCTCTACAAAACGCTTATATGGCTTATGTCAGTTTGTCAGCTAGTTTTTACGAAGTTAACAGGCAAGGGGCAGATACCATCGCACGATATGATATGTCTGTGCGTCTGACTATATACATATCACTTAATGAATCATGAAATTCCGTATTTAATTTTGGCTGACTTGACGATAAATCTAATATTGGCAGTAAGGAAGAAAAATAAATAAGAAGAGATTTAAACTCGGTAAAATTAACTTTAACAGAAGTAAATTAACTTCGTTGCGAGTTTCTGAATGTCAAATAGAGAAACAAGTGAACTATACCATTGTATTTTTAAAGTTTCACTGCCAGACTTAAAAACAAAGAAGTGGTTTAAAATATTTCGCAAGCCGACTACTTGTTAAGAAAAGAAAGATAAGTTTATTCGCCCCTTTTTGAACCTTTTTTTTATTATTATAAAAGGCTATAAGCCAAAAATATATAATTAGAAAATAGTTTAAGGCCTTTAAAATAATGCGCCAGTTTAAAATTTTTTGTCCCTCTAAGGGGATAATGCCCTGCCTTTTTTTAAAAAAAAAAAAATTAACAACCCCCAGTCGCCAGGCTCCAAAATTCAGTAAAATTATTTTTAAAAAATCCCTTTTTGCTCTTGAAACAGATACAATAAGCACGATTTAGAAAGAAAACAAAGATTGAAAATTGGCCGGAAGTTACAAAACATCATGATTCATTTTAAATTCTAACAGACAGGCTTAGAAACACTTGTTGCATTTCAAGGATAGAAAACCTGACTCATTCCGATTGGATTGGAACCACGGTTAAAATATTATTCTAAAATGGTAACTTTTAAGGACTTGATCGAGTTACCATCCTTAGCAATTTACGTAAATTATTGGTTTCGTTATTGGTCCATTAAAATACCGTAAAATCCATTTCCGACGTGCCAAATTCTTTTGTCGAAATCGCCTTTATTCCCCCATAACATCTTTGCGAATCTCCGATCTGTGAGTCAGTAATAAATTCTTGGAATTCTCTGTGGCTTCCTGAAAGCTACGGAGGTTGAAAGCTCGTTTCTTTCATTGAAACGAGACCGCCCTGATCTAAAAACACCTTCAAAAAAAGATGGGGAGGGAACCTTCTTCTGGTCCTTTACTATCCTGAATCCATCAGTGACAGATAACGCAATAGGGTCAACGTATCCTTGGACCGAGTGAAAGGGAAGGGATATACCGTCTCGTACATTCACAAAGCTAGCGATTCCAAGTGGTAAATTGAACCCCATGGGTCCGGGGTGGCCCCTTTCTTCAAAGTGTTTTCACCTAAACAAAAGCAACACGGGACTTCGTTCCAGTAGATTCCAGAGGTCCAGTAACCTTTAGAGAAGTTAAGCGAATCATGTAGGCCGAAATATACGAAGTCAAAGCTCACGCTAAGACCTTATCGATTCCACAATCTCTCTGTTATGGTTTCTAAACCTACGATGACCCTACCCGAGGGCAAACCACTTAAAATTGACAAAAAAGAAAGAGTTAAATCGTAGGAACTTTGTGTCAAAAAATAAGATTATCGGGCTTGTCATGTCCGATTTGAAGGGTCCTGTTGAGATTTTCGTAAACATTCTTTCTTTTAAGCTAGTTCTAAACTTTGAACTTGATGTTTTTCATTATCGTTCAAAGTTTACAAATTTATTTGTTGATGACAAAGTGTTTTATCGGGAGTTTAAGTTTTTAAAAAACGATAAACCGTTAAAAATGTGTTTATGAAAATTCTTGAATCTTGAACTCTGGATCGCTCGGTTCTGGTTCGAGTATGATATGAATTATTAATTTAATTCGCTCATGAATATTCAATGTGCAAAGTCTCGGTGTTTTCCCCTTTTCTTTTTGAGTGATACACTTAAAACGTTCATAGTCAAACCCTTATTTGGTTAAAACAACTAATCTCTTGAAATATACTCGGAAGAAATTAATAAATTGCTTTCCTATTTGATGATAAAAAACCTAAATAATGATGTCCCATGTCGCTCCATATGTTCCAGGTATTCTTAATTCGGAGTTCCGATTCCCGCAAACCATTGGCTCAAGTAATGAACGTCTGATGCCTTAAGGTTCTTTCAAAGCGATTCCAAGAGATATTATGACGTTAGGATAACGTCATAGTTTATAATAAGAGAGGGAAAGTCCGGTTTTTGTAACCACTCCTCCGGAGAGCTCCGAGCTGCGAGTCAGAAACCTAGAACCATTAGTAAACGTCTCTGGCTAGTAGTAGCTAGTCACTGAACTTCGTCATTCCGAAAGAAAACGCTGTTTCTATGGTTAAATAATGAACGCGTATTTTATGCAATTTTTAAACGTAATATCTTAAAACGCTCGTCTTCGTGCATGGTGTTATACTTAATTAAATTTAATTAAACTTAAAAATGTGGTTTACTTCAACGCGGTTGACGGACATGGATAGTGTCCGAGTGTCATCAACGACACGTGCTTTGGTTATTGTGACATTAACTTGTTTGGTCAAGTCTTCTTTGACATTTAACGTGGACACCAAATTTCCTATTATTTACGAAGCGAAAAGTTTAAGAAATGGAACTTTGTTTGGATATGCAACAGCTTTACACAAAAATAAAGACGGATTTTAGTAAGTTTTTTTATAACTTTTTTATCTTCTAAAGTTTGAGCATAAAGTCATAGACTCCACGTGTTTATGGGTTTTAGTTACATTGAATCGTAATTTCTTTCAATTATATTAGTAAATAATATCCGTAGTTTTAGTTATTAAAAAGGAATGCATTGATTTCTAATAAATATTCATGATTTACCTCGAAAGAGTAGTGACACACCATGCTAATTTGTCATATAGTCTAATATATTCAAAAGCAGGGAACTGCCATAGGATTTACAAAAATAAAAAAAAAAATACCCAATGACGAATGAAAAGTGAAAAAAATATTTCATCGAAGGTTTTTAGGAATAATAAAATATATTGAAAAAGTAGGACAAGGTGGATTCAGGATTTGGCCTCTTGTATATTGCATATGAAACTTTCTTAAACATTTTTTCTTTTAAAATATAAACCTCCTGTTTCTTACTGATACACCGGACCCGCTCAATTCTGTTAAATTACGCGATTAAAGCGACGACTAGGTCATTAAAATGACGCGGGAATTAAACTCTCAAGTTGATGAAGATGAAATTTAGAAGAAAATTTTGAAACCAAACGAGTTTTAAGGAATTTTAAATTTGCCAAACGTAATAAAGAAAGAAAGAAAGAAATGAAACACCGAAGAGGGGTACAAAACATTAACCAAAAGTTCTTAACCTTGAATTTCCCAATATTATTTAAGAACTACTATGACGTATCATTCACTTATTGCAAATATAATTAGTAATAAATATTCCTCGCAGAATAGCGCCCAGCTAAAAGTTCAAAAACCTAAGAATTATTAATCAACTGTAACCTAATACCACTATCGAAAGCAGGATAATCCTTCCAACTCCTTTTTACTACTATAGATTGATGTAGAGATATCATAACTAAGAAGATATCAAATCTAAAATAAAACTACTCATAAATATTGCATCGATATCAAATCAAATAAAAATAAAAAGTTTTTTTTTATTTCTGAGTCATGTATGACTATAAGCTGCGTTCTTCCGTAATTAACTATACTAAGAAATCAAATTATTCCCTTATATGTGTCTTAATTGAATCCGGCTGCAATTAACCCATTAATTTCCGAGTTAATCATAATTAGACTTTAAATGACGTCAATGGCTTTTAACTTCCGTTTCTAACACTTCTTCTTCTTAACAATAGCGCTCTTGTGACGGCACCAAAAGCCAACTCAACAGTGTTAAGGCAAATCGTGGAACCGGGCGTTTTATACAAGTGCCTCATTACTGTTACCGCGAATGTGACAAAACCATGCAAGGAAGTCGTCGTTGACCGATATGGTAAGGGTACATCATTCCAGCTAATTATATATATAATAACAATTAGATAATTAGAAGAATGCGTGGGAGTTTAATCGACAAAGTTGGGGGCCACATTTTATAGGTTAATCAAATACCTAAAATAACATATAACAAGGAAATAGGTTCAACACAGAGTTCCGCCGGAAAAACGATAAAATTGTCACGTGTTTTGATAGTTGAAAAAATCACGCTAAAATCCGCCCAGTTATCAGTTGGGGATAAAAATATTTTAAAGCATAGAGAGGGGGGGGGTCAGTCAAGAAATTAACAAAATTTGTTTGCGTCTAGGCAATCACAAAGCAACGGGTCTGACCGAAGAGTTTGACCACAAGGATAAAAAGGATGGTATGTGGTTAGGGGTCAGTTTGGATACGCAACCAATAGAGCCCTATCACGTTGTGGTATGCGGTCATCTATGGAAGAACAGTCTCTATATAGGACAGTATTTAGCCAATGGCGTTTGTTACCTACTCAATAAAAACCTCGAGATGGCATCGTCTAAGAAACTCTTACCATTGGTCCGAAAAAGCATGCAAAGCATATATCCTCCCGGTATCTATAAACACGCCATGGGCCAAGCGGGCACTTCGGCCGCTTTTAGTGAGGTAAGAAATGAAGTCCCTCGATCGTGACTCGGGACAAGTGCTTATCGTTTTCTCGCACTTCAAACACCAGAATGGGAACGATTTACTATTAGGAGCGCCAGGTTTCTACGATTGGTTAGGAACAGTGGTTGAATATAAAGTGCCATATTACACTAGCCAAGATACGAAAGCCAAAGTTCCTGATAATCCCCCGTGGTCCGAAAGCCCTTCCCACGAAGCTTACATAGGATATTCCGTTACTTCTGGACATTTCTTTCAATTGGGAGGAATGTCTTACGTCGCCGGCGCGCCGAGAGACTCCGCCTGCAAGGGAAGGGTTTACATTGTGGATAAATTGGGATATTCCAGACCGGAATTCGCTGTCCAGCAAAAAATTAACGGAGAACAACTAGGAGAATACTTCGGCGCAACTGTCTTGGGGGTCAACTTTGATATGGACGAGTATACCGACTTGATAGTTGGGGCGCCTTTCCATTCCTTTAAGAATGGGGGAGATGAGGGAAGAGTGTACGTCTATTACAGTGACGGAGTGGTAAGTTATCACTTTGACTTCCATTCTTATCCATAGTTTCATGGATGAATTACTCCTCAGGGCTTACAACCTCAAAAAGACGTGATAGCGGGTTCAAAGATACCAGGGTCGCGATTTGGTTCGTCAATTGCTAAAATAAACGATATAAACCAAGACGGATTTACGGGTAAGTGAACTAAGGATCAAATATATTATGTCTAGGGCAAAGGCGTTAGAACGATTACAATTTTTAGATGTGGCTATCGGGGCGCCATACGAGGACAAAAACGGGGCGGTTTACATTTATCACGGGACAAAAACAGGCTTAAAACCACAGTTTTCCCAGAGAATCACCGCCACGGAAGTTAACACTGGTTTGTCTGGTTTCGGAACCAGCTTGGCGCGTGCCATGGATGTTGATGACAATTCTTACCCTGGTGAGTTGCCCTTGACTATTAATACCTCGAGTCCCCACAATTTTACTAACTTTTACCCATTTAGATTTATTGATCGGGGCTTCAAATTCGGACAAAGCCGTATTACTACGTTCAAGACCGGTAATCCAGGTGTCGTCCCGTATAGAATTCAATGTTTCTCAGATTGACATCAACAGAACGCATTGCGAATACAAGGGACGGAAAGTGGCTTGTTTCAGTGTAGCAACGTGCCTTAAATATAGTGGAAAACACGTTTCGGAAGTCATAGATTTCTTAGTGCGACTGGACTTGGACGTAGCGCAAGAAGAAAAACAAAGACCCAAACGCGGTTATTTCCTTCACGAGGATCGCGTCAGCACTACCCTTATAGAAGGTGTTAGTTTGCAATTGGGAAAGCATCAATGTTTCGAACGATTAGTTCATGTTCACGTAAGTTTCGAGACGAAAAATTAAAATAATTAAATGAACTATAATGAAAGGTTTTGACCTTGTAGGAAGATATTCAAGATTTCATTAGCCCAATGGTCTTTCAAATGAACTACACTTTATTACGTGATAGTCAACCAATTGACTCATTCTGCGGCTCGTGTCCTTTACTCGACACTTCTAGTCAAACCTCCGTAACGAACGAAGTAAGTAAAAACTTACGTTAAGCATTTCAATGTAGTCGCGAGCAACTAATTAAATTCGTTCTATATTAATTTAAACAGATATTTTTCCGGACGAGTTGCGGTGATGATAATACTTGCACATCAGATCTCAAAACAAAAGCCTCCGTGGTTAATCTAGAGTGAGTATAAATTTACTTTTGTGACCTAGAAAAATTCCAGGGCTGACATTTTATTCATATTCTTAGAGAAGACGAGCCTATAATCTTGGGTGCCAATGATAGTATAGTCGTTGACGTACGCGTGGAGAATCGAGGAGAACCCGCCTACGCATCCAGTCTTTTCATTAAACTACCGACCGAGATCCTAATTATTAATCAAGCTCACTGTCACATCGTTGACACGGTTGACAATACTAAACAGGATGATTCCGCAGACGACAATGGCGTCGCCGGTATAACCAAAAATGGGGGTAGCAGTCTAGAATGTAAATTGGGAAATCCATTACCAGCTGGAGTTACGGTAAGCAACTTTTACTCTCTTTATAAGTTGATTGCAAAAATTGACGAAAGAAGTTTCGTTTCTTCTCAGAATGCATTTCAAATAAAACTGGACATATCGAAAGTCGAATCCACCGAACATCCCTTAATAATTGAATTGGAAGCCACAACAGCGAGTGACGAAAAAAATCCTAGAGATAATCGCTATTATCTCCGGGTTCCCTTCAAGTCTTTGGCCGACATTACAATAAGAGGGTGAGTTTACTTCTCCTTTTGTATTTCGATAAAGTCATATTCTTTATTCTTGACGAGTTAAGATTGATTCATCAATAAAAATGGCCCGTCACCTTTCAAAGATCAAATGAATAAAAATAACGAACGCTTTGTTAACTCGACGTATTTTACAGACACGCCGAACGAGAACAAATTGTCTACGAATCTAAGGCGGATTTAGTCCCAATAATCCATAAATACGTCGTTTTGAAGTACTTGCCAAGCCCTATCAAATCTGTGGGAATCGCAATTTATCTCCCACAAACGGATAAAATCACGGGGACTGAGTTTGCTATAATAGACGCCGTCGAGGTATGTAACACCGTAATTTCATCTTCCCACTAAAGAAATACTGTTAATCATTAAAACGAACGTGTTTTCATCAGGTAGGAGATGGTAAATCAACAGTACCAGGATCCTGCAACGTGACGCTAGCGGAAAGTATCGAAGGCAATTTTAAATTCGATACCGACAGGGACGTACTTATAAATGTTGAGGACACTTCGGGTAAAGACGCACCAAATACTATAAATTTGTTGAACAAACGAGCGAAACGAAACTTGGACGCGGTTAATGATGGAAACGAGGTTCCCGCGGAAAAGAAAAATAGCCGAGAGAAACGAGATGATAAGTGGTATGAAACTGGAAACAAGAACCAAATTTTGGTAAGTTAGGAGGTAAAATAGAGTATTCTTCGGTATCTAACAACTTAAATTTCATATATTCAGAACTGTTCAACGACGATCTGTAAAGTACTGGTGTGTTCCGCGGGACCTTTCATCGATACCAATAAAGTCGCCACCATTACCGTCCGAACTCTGGCTAATTTGACTGCCCTTAGAATGATCTATGTAAGACTAAGGTATATTCAATCTAAAATAATTTCTTTTCTAATGAATTTTGTATTTTCTTTTACAAAAGGGCGACACTGGAAACGCGACTTACATAACCGAAGGCAAAGTTTGGATTCGGGACTTAAACTACGACCCTCAACCAGAAGGACATCGTCCGGACTATGACTATGTAAGTACAGAAATTCATGTCCAACAAGTGCCGAGATACTTGTCGCTAATTACAATCTTAACTTCAGGCTGTCACTTCCTTGATATCGCCACTTCAACCCAGCAAAACAATTGATAATTGGATTATCGCAATCAGCGTTGGAGTTGGATTCCTTCTCCTAGCCCTTATTTTACTAGCCCTAATTCGGGTAAGAACAACATTAACATAACTCTCGTTAAAATATATGTCCCTAATGAGGAACTTGCAAAATTTTCAGTTGGGCTTTTTCCGTCGACAAAAACGCGACGATATGCAAAAAATGATGCAAGAAGGTGCCTTAATTAGCGGAAAATCAATGGAAAATGACGACGAAAGCAACGCGGACAAAGACGAATTTGATTACATCAATTACGCCAATTCCAATACGTGAAAATCAAACAACGTATTAGCGTCGTGAAAAAATGTCCTATAGCTATTCTAGTTAAAAACGAACTATATTTATAAATATTGTCCTTTGTAAATACGCGCGAAATTGTCCCAATTCCTGATATGTACAGATATGTTTAGATCTGATTTTTAAAACATTCCTGAGCATCTTTTACTAAAAAATAATTATACCTATACTGAAACATTTTTGTACCATGATTAAAATCAGTATTTAAATTTTTCTCTTGCGTATTTATTCTGGGGTACCACTGAACTTCACCTTTTCTTCCCACGCCTATCATAAAATACATAACTTAAGCGCCACTCATAGGGAGTAAATTATCACACCATAGAAGGATGAACCAAATTTACGACCTAACCCTATGCATGGGGAGCGTCATCATTACCATAACGACATTAACCGGAACTTCTGACGATAGGAATTCGTCGTTTTTAACAAGAAATGTTGAACTTTATTTTCAGGAAAATTTCACATCCGTTTTTGTGGTAACTTCCTCTTTGCCCGGGGATTATGAAAAAGCCTCAGAATGTAGAAGTAAATAAGCAGTTTTATCAAATTAAAAATTAGGTCTCGCATTTCTTTGATTTAAATACGGTTGTTAGTTGCAGAAATGAGAAATTAGGTCTCGCATTTCTTTGATTGATTTAAATTTGGTTGTTAGGGTTGCAGAAATGAGGCGGGTAATAGCTCGATTGTGCGCTATCGTGTCTTCAATTATAATATGGGGTTTCTGCGATGCATTTAACCTTAACGAAGATAAAGTTACCATCTTCAGCGCGCCTTCGTATCAAGGTGAAGGAAGTTACTTTGGATACTCAACTGCCTTTTATTTTGATGGCGCAGATACAAGGTATGGTTTTAGACTATTTTGAGTTAGTTCATGATGCATCATGCATAATACCGCCGTCTTTAGTGTTCTTATATCAGCAACTAGAGGAAACTATAGCAAATACGAAGCCGTATCGCCCGGTGTTCTTTTCAAGTGCGATTATCAAAGCCCTGATAAACCATGCCTGGAAATACCCCTTGAGGAACGTACGTTTGGGAAAACCCATGTTTACACGTCATAGAGACTAATGTTATGTAACCAGCAACTTATTTCTCGCACCTTTTAACTTGTTCCTGGAATGTGACCCCTCGCTTCTCTTATTATTCCCTATTGTTATTACTTATAAATGACAACTAAAAATCTAGTTGCTGGTAACATTAGATCATTAGACCGAAATATTACTTATAATTCGTAATCGTCACAGCCGGTTCCCAAAAGAAAGAGAGATCAGATACAGAAAGTGGCAAAGTTTATAAAGACGATGGCATCAATCATATGTGGTTGGGCGTTAGTTTAGACACGCAGACAAAAAGTCCCTGGGACATTATTGTGAGTTGGATCTTGATTCTCTACTCATTTTGTATATAAAAGGTGGTGAAATAAATCTTGTATGCAACTACTTGCCTCTAGGTCTGCGGACATCGTTGGGCTAGTCGCGATAACAATTACAATCAAAACGATCGTATAAATTTTAACAGAGATTTCCCAGCTATGGTAGGAGCTTGTTACAGAATCCCGGCGAGGAGTATGTCCGCGAAGGGGACCTCGACGGCTAAAATCGAATCCCAAAAGCTACTACCATTATACAAGTGTACGAATAATAACCATTACCTTTTTCAAATGGTTATTTGAAATGAATTTCTTCATAACAGATAAAACGGTTTCGTCAGCATCAGTATGGGCGGGAATAGGTTTGGCAGGAATGTCTTGCGGGTATAGTGACAACCAAGACCTGTACTTAGGAGCGCCTGGTGTCTATTATTTCTCGGGTATGGTCATCATTACTCGCTACGGAACCCCAATTATTATATAAAATAATCTTTCTTTACAATATAGGCGGGGCGGTTTCCTACGAGAAACGTGATTTCGGCGATCTGATCGAACCATCTCTAGACATTGACGAGAGATTTAATTCGATCAATGGCAAAACGTACGAATTTATGGATGGCGTAGCTGGTAAGTCTCTTCTCCTTCACAAAGGATGAGCGAGTATACAATGATTTAGTGAATCTCTAACAGGTTACTCAATGGCAACTGGCTATTTCTTCAAATCGGACGAATTAATTGTTGCTTTGGGAGCGCCCAAAGCCGGGAAAGTCAAGGGTCAAGTAAGTCATTGAGAGTAATTTCAGACTTATTTATGGCAACGTTATACCTCTCGGTATCATCCCCCTACCGAAGGAGTACAGAATCCCCAAAGCAAAGGATACGCGTGAGTCTCATCTACTAAAACTGCAATTAAATATTCGGGTTTCAGGTTCTGTTGGCCGAAATTTCAAGACAAGGTCGGTTCAACCCCCTAGGGAAGAGCTTAGACATAATAACCAGCATAGATGGAGATCAGGTAATCATGGATACAATATACTAAATTTCAAAAACTTCAATATTTATCCTCTTAATTTTAGCTTGGAAGCTATTTTGGGGGAGCGTTGCTATCATACAAGTTGGTAGAGAGCACTAGCCTAAATTGGCTTGTTGTTGGAGCTCCGCTTTGGTCTAAAAAGTCTGGCGGGGACGAGGGAAGGGTCTATGTTTATACCAGCGATGTAGCGGCTTCAAAGGTAAGGAAAAATAAAGGGGTTTGAAAAACTCGTGAAAGTTAATAGAAATTCCTGCGTAGATGATGCGACTCACAGGCTCAATCCTAACAGGAAGGGGTCTACCCAAGGCGCGATTCGGGTCCGCTTTAGCCTCAGTTGGCGACCTTAATTTGGACGGATTCAATGGTTAGTAATTCCACACAAAAGTAGTTTTTAGATACTGAAAATGCTTTTATCAATTAAGATATAGCGATTGGGGCGCCTTACGAAAACGATCATGGGACTGTATACATTTACCACGGATCTAAAGAAGGGATCCAAAGAAATTACGCTCAGGTACACGAAAAATACTGATCACTTCAAGATAGCGGCTCTTTAATTACTTATCGTAGGTGATCGAAGGTCGTAAACACGGTAATCTAGCCATGGGATTCGGCGTCAATATCGCCAGGAGTTTGGACATTGACAAAAATGGTTACCAAGATTTGCTAGTTGGAGCCTACGCTTCAGATACCGCATTCTTGTATAGGTACGCGTTCCTAATTAACATTAGCTACTGGGCGATTAATTAAATACTTTAATGTAGATCCCATCCTATTGTTCAACTACACGGATCCATGAATTTCAGTATCAATAACATTAACAGAGACAGTAAAAGAACGTGCACACTCGATGGAGAAGAAAAGTTATGTTTTCAAGTCTCAGCTTGTTTCCAAGCTATCGGAAAATACCTTCCCGCGACATTACGTACGCGTAATCATCTCGTAGCTTATAGAACTAACTCAAATTAATTATGACCCTCAATTACAGGGATCTCAATTAAATTGGTTGTGGATCCCGCAGACCAAGGAGGTTACGTTTACGAGCGTGGGATATTTTCAAGTAAATCAAAGACAACAACGGAAGAGCTAGTTTTAACCGGTTTCAACAAAATGTGCGTGAATAAAGATGTATACATAATTGAGGTAAGGTTTTTAAGTCACGATTCACGATATACGAGTATAGCTTAGGACCTCTTCTTTCTGTAGCACGATAACCAAGACTACGTCAACCCCGTGAAATTTGTCGCAAAACCTACTTTAGTTGATCCAATACAAGAGGGGAAAAGTGAATTTTGCGCCCAATGTCCGATAGAAGATCCGAACTTCCAGACTGAAATAAAAGGGAAAATTCCATTCGCTACGGGATGCGGAGACGATAACATTTGCGAATGCGACTTGTCAATCGAATCATCTCCAGACTTGGAATTGATTATGGGTCAAAATAATTCAATCTTAATCACGGCCGACATCAAAAACGAGGGGGAACCGGCCTTCATCGCGAAGGTAATGTTCATCATCCCGGCCTTTGTTAAAGCCTACGCCAAAGAATTCGGTGTTTGCTCTACGAGGGCAGACACAAATTTAATACTGGGTGAGGAGGAATCCATCGTGGAATGCATCGTTGGTAATCCTTTACTCCGAGGAAAGAACGTCAACATACCCGTCTACTTGGATATTTCAAGTTTACCCAATACGCAAAGATTCTTGGAAATTTTAATGGAGGTTGACTCATCCAGCGACGAAATAAGCCCGGAGGATTGTTCAACTACTTTGCACGTAGAGTTTAGTCATGTAGCGAGCCTCGACATTGTAGGGTTAGTATCTCAAATGGATAACTTGTCATAATGTTTCTGATTAATGTTTTCTTATCAGATATGCTCGAGATTCATTGACAGTTTTCACGGGTTCAGAAAAAACCTTGCCAGTCAATCACAAATATAAAGTGACTAAATATGGTCCGACAGCGGTCAACAGGGTTGAAATAACGATCTCAATTCCAATCACTGATACTAAAACGGGTATAAAGTTCGTCAACGTCAACAGCGTCGACGTAAGTTTATCGTTAGGTACATTCTAACCGAAAAGACACTAACAGCGTTACGAATGTCACAGCTTTCATCGAACACTCGCGTTAGAGGAAGTTGCGCAACAATAGAGTCTAGTTACTTACGAGACGACAGAGATTCAAACAACCAAGCGAAAGAAAATGATGGAACGGAGTTTGACCTGGGAGGTGGTAGAGACATACCGAGCGATTTTGACCTAACTACTACCACGGACGATCATACTGTTGATGATAAACCGTACAAATTGGGGAGTCACTTTCAATTGGTATGGTACCGAAATAAACCAAATTATCAAACTTCCCTTAATCTGTACCAATGACACTAATTTAACATATTTAGGACTGTGCGTCGTCCAAATGTTTGATTGTCAAATGCATCGCTGGTCCATTTAACTACGATGGAGACGAGGTCACGATAGACATTACAGCCGACATGGATATGAACGCCATTAACATTACAAGGGTATGAAGCATTTGACTGTTTGGTACACGAATTATAAATGATATCGTTTAAGCCAAGTAGGGTTTGACGAGGAACATGACCTACGTTACCTATGGTGAGGTAGAGAATTTGGACAGTGAAGTACCGTTTCAAAGTAGCGGCCTACCCTTTTCTAAAACAGAAGACGAGGTAATGATGGCTTAATTTTTTTAATATAAGAGTAACCGTTAATTTTGCACCTTTTTCTTATGACAAGGTGATATTAACGTTTGTACTGAATGCAGCCCCACCTCCCACACCACCACCAAAATGGATCATCGCGGTTAGTGTGGGTGCTGGGTTTTTATTGTTGGCCTTAATTGCTCTAGGTCTATTAAGGGTAAGAGATACAGGTCAGAGTTCAAGGTCAAATAATAACTAATATATCTGTCCCGTAGCTTGGCTTTTTCCAACGAAAGAAGCACGAAGAAATGAAGCGTCAGCTAATTCAAGCCAACGTTATCAAAGAAGAGGATGCCCAGAAAAACCTTAACGAAACCCCGTGCACAACTGAACCCCAAGTGCAAAATTTACATCAAGACCCTAATGTTTTTAAAATATAAATTTCCGTAAAATATTTATCGAGGGGTATTCTTCGGGAGGGTGTACATCGGAACGCGTATTACCTAGGCCGATATTAAAATAGCATTACAAATTAAAATATTTATAGATCTCATTGTGTATGTCGTAGCCCAATTCCTTCCTTTCTAACGATACTAAATAATTAGAATTATAACAACCAGGGCTCGAAAATACGCAGATTAAATTCATCAGCCTACATTAACCACTAGATCTATCTAGCCGCTCGCGATACAATGCCATGTACCTGTTGATAAACCCGTTAAACCATCACAAAAGGCACTTCAATGGTTACTAACTTAATACCAGTCTTTCCTAAACATAATGACACACGTTGAATTAATTATTCGTTAGCATCAATCTTTTGCATAAAATGCTCGAAATAACAATTACAAAAAAAAATTAAAAAATTGCGATTGTAGTCGAGTTACCGACAACCGGCTTGGAGATACGTATAGTTTAAAAACCCACCCGCCTTTTTAACCAACCAGCCCGAAATCATGATTGAGGTCAGTGAGTATAAAACCAGTTTAGCCACCTTCTCGCCAAAAGAAAAAATTTTTTGAAAAGTTAACTTTCTTAGTTGGATTTTGGGGAGACTTGACTCGAGAAAGAGAGCTGTCAAGTTTGGTTTGGGCGGCGATGGACCCCCTACGCGCTTTCTTTAGTTTTCGGGCCCATCTCCGCGGGAAGATTCAAGACTATTTGCATCCTCTATTTATCTATCTAATCTAGCTTTATAAGTCCATCCACCCGAATTTTATCAGTCTCTCACCCAAAAAAAGTTCGAAAGGGAAAGTAGTTAGCCTTGAAAAAGATGCTAGGAATAAGTTAAGTGGCATCTTCGTTGCACTTCAGCAGGATCTCGTCACATTCTAAAGTAATTTTCTCCGTCTTAAATTACTCTTTAGAATAAGAAAAATAACGATGAGAAACGGTTTTCACGTTTAAAATCGACGTAGAAGCCATCACGGGGCAACACTTTTCTGATTTCTCAGGTAAGCAATATTTTATTTTTTGGTTGAAAAATGCTTAATGTTAAAGAAATCCATGGCCAGACGATAAGGGTGTAAACCCGACAAAAATTTAGAAATATAAACGTAGACATATGAAAATTATATGGAGCGTATTAAATTTCCCGAGAAATTAAAGCGAAAACCAGAAATCGGCACAACTTCTTGTTCTAATCAAGGTGAAACTTAACCGAGTAGACGCCCAAATTTTTTCACGAGCTTTATTTAGTTTTCAAAAACCGAAATAAACTAACTAATAGATGCCCCCTTAGGGCCCTAGGAGTGAGTCCACTTTCTTTGAAATGTTGTACTGCTACTTATACAGGGGTATTTTAAACAAGGGTCTAGAAAATGGGCTTTTAAAAGCATTTGAACCAGTAAGTGGTGTCCCATAAAAAGTCACCATTGACCAACTGTCATAAAAATAGCATAGAGAGAGCTATAGATAAATGAGTACAAATTTCCCCTCTACCCAATGATATTAAATACACTGTTGTTTTTTTGTTTAAATGACCCACGCGCAATTACGTCAGTGACACTATCTAAAGATTTTCGTGTTTACAAAAGGCGGAGGTGGTTTCAAATTAAAAACTTTCGCTGCCATAAATGAGCAAACAGGAAACCAGTTATTATGGGTTAATCTTTGTTTGAAGAAAGGAACCAAAAAAATGTGAATTGTCACTAATGAAGGACTATTAGAGAAATATGGGAAACTATACAGCAAAACCAGTTTCCGATACCCAAATTCAAACAAATTCGCCAGGTATTATTTTTTAAATACTAATCAGCTAATTAGGATGATATTATGCCCTAGTTCGTACCTTTAACTAATGAATTTATAAAATTCCCTTTGAATATTGTACTAATTTAGCGTCAAATGCCTAAAAACACATTGATAGTTACTGTACAATATTCAAGAGAGAACGGAATAAATTATTTGTCCTACCGCGAAGAAGACTTAAAAACCTCTACACCGGTAGATTAAATTTTGTAATAAAAATATTCAAAACCTTCACAAAGTTACGGATATAATAATAATACTAGTAAAGATTATGAAATACTTAAAAAGAGTAAAACATTAATTAAATAGGATTTACGATGGTGGATATATGGGACATGAAAATAAAGTTGAGGGTTTTATTTCTAAAAAGATGCGCCCATTTCCAGCTAAATAAATTATTTTTTATATAAGGGTGGCTAGCTCAGTACGCACGCCAAAACTCGTTTTCCGTAACTTAACTTCCAGGAACACTTTCCATATTGCATAACAAAAAAAAAACTAAACCCTCAAATCCTAAAGGATGAAGGGGAAATACAAAGTCCATATATTTTTCTCTAAACAAAGTGCGTAGGCGGTGTGAAAAAGAACGTAAACAATTAAAACATAATCCTTAATGGATCCGTTGTAAAACTATCCTCAATTTCCCAAAAATACGTCGTATAATTCGCGAGAAAAATGATGGGAAGCTTGGTTTCATACCTCATCAAGATTATATCAGGGATTAAAATATCAAGTAGGAAGTTTCGACAACGATTATTGCGTGTTTGAAACACGCGAGTTAAAGCTATTTTCCGCTGATGAATGAATGAATAATAAAAAAAAAGAAAGGTTCACGGTCTTTCTTCGCGGTCGGTTAACTACTTAGACCATTGACGAAAGTGGGCTTTGTATCTTTAGTTTCTAAAACCCTAAAGAAGAGTTCCGCTTGGCCGAATTTCTGGTGTGTACATTTTAAAGACCGACAGGCGACCTCTTTCAATATAATAGTGTATGCCTATTACAGAAACACCCTCCCTCGACAAACTCAAAACAAAACGCCCCAAAATTATAATTCCTTCTGTCTCTTTGCAGTCACAGAAAGTTCGTTTTCATCCAGAGGATAAAATGTCTACACCCGCGGAAAGAACGGTAGAACATATTAATAAGACAATCGCGCCAACAGAAGAGGTACAAAGACCTAAAGAATCTGCATCGCCGCCAGTTGACGCGACAAGCAAGAAGAAAATCTTGAAGAACTTGAGTCGCAAAGGGACGGAATCTTTGAAAGACTTGGTAACTTGTCCAATATGCTTCGATCGAATGAACAGACCCAAAATGTTACCGTGTCAACACTCATTCTGCTTGATGTGTCTGCAAAATTGCACCGTGGAAGGCGCGAAATTACGATGTCCGCAATGTCGTTCCGAAAATGTTTGCCCGAAAGAAGGGGTATCTGGGTTCCCGGTCAACATATACCTTCAATCCATTCTTGATCTTTTAGGTAAGTCTCCCATCTTTCGTGAAATATCACCGGTCAGTAACTGTATTAAATTTAAACAGATTCAGACTACGCCGTGGTGGACGAATTCCTAAGATGTTCCGTGTGTCAAACAGTTTGCGACGCGTTGGAATGCGAACACTGCAATCATAGTTTTTGTACCGTGTGTTGGAAAGACATCTTGACGAGTTGAAGAGACAGTTGGGTCAAATTGCCGAGCAGTTGGAAGCGGCTATAACTAAATTGAAGATTAGATTGGACGCGTTCGAGGTTGGTGATTCGTCGCTTTAAGTTCTTTAAATTGTTAAACCTTTAGTTTTTTCAATTCGAACAGGTTGTGTGTCAAAATGTAAAGGTGGAAATATCATCAGAGTCGGAGAAAAGGGTACGAGAAATTCGAGAAAAGGAAAGACTTCTAAGTGAAGGGGTAGACAAAGAACTGGAAAGTGAAAAAACGTCTTGTACGGAAGCGAGTCAGAAGCTTAAAATATTGTCGGAGAAGTTACACGTAGCCGTGGATCAAGATTTCGAAGCGATCGCTACAACTAATGATAAAGTATATAATGTCAACGAAATATAAATTTTTCATTTCTAAGAATGGTTTTTTTCTTCTCAGATGTCATTTTTCGTCAAACTACACCACGAGTCCGCGGAAACACTTTCAGATATATCATCGATGGAACAGAGCAAACTTTCGTTCAATCCCAATTTGTTTTCCGTCTCGGTGGACAGACGCGTCGAAGTTGCTATCGGCTCCGATGATGAGACGGTATGTAAAGAAGAAACAGCCGCGGAAGAAACAACATCGACGCAACAAAAGAACGGAAAAGAGGCGTCAGATTTACATTCGCGTTTCTACAGATCCAAATCCTTCACGCCCAAAGTTAAGTTAGGTTCCGGTTTGCTTCAAAGACCATCGGGTATCGCCGTATCGCCTTGGTCTCACGAAATCTTCGTTGTCGCTATGGATAACCATCGGGTTTTTGTCTTTGACATCCACACTGGTAGACTAAATCGTTCCTTCGGGAGTAGAGGCCAAAAAACGGGAGAATTTCTCTGTCCCTTTGGAATCGCTTTGTCGCCCATAGATCAACAAATACTAGTCACTGATAAATGGAAACACTGCATCCACGTCTTCTCGAAAGACGGAAAGTTCCTGAAGCAGTTAGGCAGTAAAGGTCGCTCTCCCGGTCACTTTCGAAGTCCCGAATCAGTCTCGGTTGACCGCAATGGACGTATTTACGTCTGCGACACTTGCAACAATAGAATTCAAGTCCTGGACTGTAATGGCGTTTTTGTCACTGAAATTGGTACTAGATCTCAAATCGAAGCCGGTAGCGTCCGTCAAAGAAGTATGTTCCAAGAGCCAACGGGTATCGCGGTTTCTCCGGATGGTCAACGCGTGGTTGTTTGCGATTTCGGAAATCACAGAGTTCACGTTTTCTCATCGACGGGAAGTCACGTACTGACCTTTGGACAAAAAGGTGTCTGTAGGGGTCAGTTCATTCATCCGGAATGCGTGGCCGTTGACAATATGGGCTTCGTTTTTATAGGGGACAGTGGTAATGGTCGCGTGCAAATATGCCGGCCTGATGGAAGGTTTGTTAGGGCGTTTGGTAGCAAAGGTTCTAATAATGGTCAGTTTAGTTGGATATCTGGGATAGCCATAACTGACAAACACGATATTGTCATAAGTGATTTTAAAAACCATTGCGTGCAAATTTTCTAGAACTGAACATTTAGAATTCAATAACCTCAACAAACCTCTCCCTTTTCGCACCTCGATAAAGTTTACAGGTTACAAGAAGAAAGTATGCTTATTTCTTAAAATACATGGACCAGACTTCAAAATAATCTCAAACTTTTATAAAGAATCAATAAACTGAAGCATTATTGCAACAACTGATTAGGCAACATAATTTGCAGTTAAAATTTCACAAAATGGAGCAACAATGTCCTAAAAATAAGTACAATTACTTATCTCAGTGACACGCTGCAGTTAATTACAAATAAAAATCGTTAAGAAACCCTAAACCCATTTTAAATAAAGCTGTAATAATGATGATCCACAATAATTATACGAAGCACCGGTCGAATAAAAAAGGATTGAAAGAGTATTTTTATTTCTTTTTCTTTCTTCAAGCATATAGTTTAATTGTGGCTTAAATCTTGACTAGATTTCATCGGTACATATGATTAGCGTTAGTAGGATTTTTCTATACGTTAATATTCAATACGCAAGTTGTAAAGTGGCCTACAAAAATTAGACAAGGGTTTCATCTCTGATTGCTAAGTTAGTTTGGCATCAGATTTTACTTCAATGGAAGAACAACTACGTCTAGTCATTCGCCAAAGAGAAAACAAGTAACTCAGCACCATCAATAATTTAGGATCTGTAGTGAACTATAAAAACGATAGGACTAGGGTAGGTACGATGTAAAAGTAGCTTTTCTATCGCTAAAAGAATCTTCTAAACCTCGAGTTATCAATTGTTCTAAACTTTTGGAATAGGCGCTGTAATCTGTAACTGGTCTAAGGTTCACAACTCAGCGTAACTCAAGGTTCATATACTTCCGAGATCTGACATGTTATGGTTTTTAAAGCGCCGTTTCTTCCATTTCGGAATACTTCTGATAAGAGCCTTTCAAGTAGGTCACAATCTCTATTAGCCCTTCAAAGCTATTGTAGGCTAAAATGCCCTCCGAGTTACACCATCTACTAACGTGTCCATCAGCCGTGCCTTCTTCCCCTTGATGGTAAAACAATTGAAGAGAATCAACTTTTTGAGGTAGTTCTTCCACCTCGGTTTCCATAACTCGTCGAAAGCTAACAATCCCGCCATGATCTCCTTCCTCCCCCAATGCCCTAAGAATCGCGTGAGGTCCGCAAGTGTCCCATCGGTAAGTGGAACCTTTGGAAAGTATATAGAAATCAGCTTGACCTCGTGCCACGGCTAGTAGCTTATAACCGGCACCAGCCACTGGAAGAACTTTATAGCGTTTCTTAAGACGGGCGAGTAGAGAACTCGATTCGCTGGAGCTAACCATAACAACGGTACGTTGAGGTCGCCAAACAGCGGAAGAGTGGTTGACAAAATTGGATATAGAATGCCTTTGTATAGACGAAACTCCCCAATAACTGCTTCCAGTCCATCTTAAATTGTTAGAGAAAAAATAACCAGGAAAGGGACCAAAATAGAATCGTCTGAATGACTTAAGTTTATCATCAAGTCAACAACAACCAATTGCTACCGCGCCACAGTACTACTTAGGGAAAACCAGGAACAGGATGGGTGAGATGCCATGGACATATTAATTCGAATAATCAAATGCATAAGCAAGAAGCGTTCAAGGAAAAACAATATGCTGGAACATTTGGCCCTCTAAAAGCTATGGCACGCAAAACAATACAATTCTACCAGATTATTACTTTGCAGCAAAAGCCACCACAAAACAGTGCTTTCTAATATTGCTAATATGTTTATCATTATTTCTATCCAATTATGGTTTAAAATATTAAAAAATCTGTGCTGTGTGCTACTACGAAAGTGCGTTAACTAAATATAATTAGGAAAAGTTCTAAACATAACATTACACCTTAAAAGAACGGCTTTTTTCTAAATATAAAAGGAAATTTAATACAAAAAAATTATCTCTTAATACAAAATAATTCGCATTTATTTTGTCTTAAAAACGATGACTACTGCGCCGCCATTGCTTTGGTGGCGTTCGCTAGCCAGAACCCCTTACCCCTACGTGATTGGTTGATTTCTCACAGAGAAAGATCATAAGCAGACTTAGAAATAAGGATAATTTTTAAACTAGTCCTTGGGACCAGTGACCCCCCCTAGTGTCCTAAAAAATAAACTGGTCTCCGGAGTGGTCCCAGCCTTTGGTTCCTATAGATTTTGCAATTAATAAACTGGTCCGAGGACCAGTAACCCCACTTTTTGAATTAAAAAATAGTCCAAGCAATTAATAAACTGTTTTTGGACCAGTGGACGTGTGCTATTTCTAAGTCTGATCATAAGGTACAGTATAGCAAACTCGATCACGCGATAAGAGATGCGTTCAGCAGACGCCACTAAACCAATGGCGGATGGCGCAGTAGTTCTCGTTTTTGAGACAAATTAAATGCTAATTTTTTTAATAAAGATAATTTATTTAGTTTTTAATATTTTTCCTAAGGCTCTTCTTTTAAGGTATAATGTTATCTAGCTTGACCTTTTCCTTCCACAAAATACTTAAGCACTATTAAAATTAACCAACACCAGAAATGAAACAACAAATATGTACTCACAGTTGCTGAGTTTCATCAAAACTGGCAAAAGGCTGATTGATGACGCCTAGCTGAGGAGATCCGGTTGATATATTGTAGGCGCCAATTAAAACGCACGCGCACTGTAGACCATTTTTGACTATTCCTAATGAGTTTGGCTCTTCCTTGTTGCCATGAATATTCAGAAGTTGAATCTACATAAACGTTAACGAAATACCCCCATAGTGCTTTAGTATAAAGAAAAGGCTTAGGCCCACTCGATCACGCACTAGACAGCTTGCGTCGTGTTGCGCGTGTGATTGAGTGGGCTATGGCCAATGGAACTAATAGTGTTTTCTTTGAGGTGATCCGAGCGCTCCGAAAAAAAAAA
>JAEQBA010000956.1:45568-74815 GCA_019434445.1 Phalangium opilio | reverse complement strand
TGGCGTGTGTTTTTTTGTTATTATCTGACGTTCCCAGTCGGCCTTCGCGTTCTGAAATGAGAAAAAGCAACCTCGTTAGTCGAGTACACACCTATTACGTAATCGTATGAGAACAATATTGGGATTACGTCAATATTACGCGGAATAATTGATTCGGAAATTATGATGTTTACATGGAATACCACGCCTAGTATGACTAGATTATGCTGAGTACGTCGAGGTTTGGGACGGTACATTTAATATGCTGAGTAGGTCGAGGTTTGGGACGGTACATTTAGTATGCCGAGTGAACAGCCTCTCGTAACATAACAAACAAAACGTAGTATTGTCATAAAATCACCCGTTTCTACAGGATGCTTATGTGTTCATAATATCTTCTAAAAAACTTACTGAAGGATTGATACTCATTTCAAAATCTCTTGTGGCTTTAACATTTTGTTAATAAACTTTACAGGTGCACATATATATATAAAATAATTATATACACACACATATACACACAGACACACACGATCGTTACAGAACCTCTCCGTGACATACGTCACTCGGAAAGGTAAAATGACGAGGACGGTTTAAAGATAAGGCATTCTACATCCTCCCTTGAAGTACCGATCCAGATTCGAAAATGTAAGTTTAATTATTTTCATATATTTATGGTAGTTAATTTCGCCCGTATTTATGGATTTGGTTTTCTACCACAACAGGGTTGAACCTTTAACGTCCTTTGAAACCAGTAATACACAGAACGAGTTTCCCAACTCTATTCGGCATAATGTGGATCCGAGAAAGAATTATCCCATTATTGTAGAATCTACGGTAAGACGAAAGGACTTAAGAAGAATTAGGAAATTCGAAGCCATCGGACGGGATAAGGAGCTTCACTACCATTGCGCCGAATCCCAATCAACCGAAACCAAGATCATTCGACCGAAAAACCCGCACTTTGGCGGATTTACGATTCTGTCCAATGGGACAATCCCATTGCTCCGAAAAACCCGCACTTCGGGTTTTTCCCGATGAAATTCAATAAAATTAAAACAATTTAAGGCCTACGTAAAATGAACACAAGATCCACAAATTTTCTAAATTATTATTTTAAAACTAAGGATTATAAGAACAAAATGGTAATAAATCAGCAAAATATGACATAATAAAACCAATTGCTAATATTGATTTATTATTATATGTTATATTTATCATGAAAATACTTTAAGCCACTGCCATTTTACTGTACTTGAAGTGTATAACCGCTCCTAAGAGGAACAGACAAACCAAACCTAACCCTATCCTAACAGTAGTTTTTTGGAAAAGGCATTTTATTTTAGAAGTCAATGAAGATGAACATCAATATTTTGGAAAAGACATAACATTGTTAAATGATTTATAAATAATACTTACCTAACTTAACCAAACCCAACCTAACCCTAACCTAACAGTTATTTTTAAAAAGGCATATTATTTGAGAAGTCAATGAAGATAAATATCAATATTTTGGAAAAGGCGTAACATTGTTCAATGATTTATAAATATTCATATCCTAACTTAACCAAACCCAACCTAATCTAGGTTTTGTCTATGAAGGGATTTCCACACTAAGCCTGTGGCTTGTTTATAAGTAGGTCCCTTTACAATGCATAGAGGGGTGACCTACAGCGCCCTATACTAACTATTACCGTTAACCTTTGCAAGTTTTGATGGAAAGGAGAAACCGGGTTAGACCGCGGAGGAAAACTCCGTTAATAAGCGGGGAGAGAACTTGCAAACTCTACGCAGAAGGATTTGTTCCAAGATTTTCACCCGGTGCCACAGTCCGGGATCGAACCCGGGATCCTCTAGAACGTTTTATTGGATGAAAGCGTTTTTGATTAATCCTTAACCCATGCCCAAATAGTCAAGTGCTATTTTCACTTTTTCTGTATACTATTATATTATACTTTTAAAACACACGGTAATGAAAACATCCAAAGGTCGTTTTTAATTATCATCTTGTTGTATAGTCGTCAAATACTGGCGTTTCCAAGGCAATAAAAATGTATTTAAAACGCTTTCATTAATAAACGACATAAATAGAAATTAAACTACATAACATTTTTGGGGTCGCTTAATTCGACAAATAGCGTCGTTTGAATTGTAAATACAGAATCCGCGGTTGGGTTAAATTCATTAAAAACATTGGCGGGATTCGGTCTAATGGGAATTCTGCGCAATGGGAAGATACCGGATAAGGATTACGGGTGAGCCGAACGTACAATAGATTCAGAAACGGGGGATTTAGTAATATACCCCATACCGAATGAAGTCTTTAATTTATACGATTGTGGCGAATATTACACATTCCAATACGTTCATGCTCCTTACATAAATTTAGGTTTGAAGCACTTAGCGGTGTACAAGTTACTGTCTCCGCCCAACTCCCACCAGGGACATTAATCGACATGTTTTCCAGACACTTTCCATGTATCATAAATAATAGGACTTATTATTTCAAATTGAAAGAATTCGAGGGGGATTCTATCTACGCACATTATGTACATCTCTCCCTCTTCAAAATGTACGGAATGCCCAACCCTTATATTTGCATATTAGGGAGTTGTCACCCCTATAACGAGTAAAAATGTAAATTTCGCACCTTTTACTACGGAGGATACGAATTTCATTGTCCCTACCAGTACTTAAGAGTTCTAAACCTAGCTCTCCATGTGTGCATGTTTATGGTTATAAAACTAACAAAGCAGTTAGAAAAAACTATAGGGATAAAAACTACACGGCCATGCATTATATGTTCAAGGCCATGTATATTTGCAAGTTAGCCGAGTGTCTGTATGATAACACCCATAGTTTAATGTTTTACGAAGTTCATTATCATTTGAGATCCAACGATTCGAATCATTATTTCGCAGACTTACTCATCCTGTAAGTAATACTTTGAATTTAAATAATAAATATTCGAATTTAATACTTTTTCATTTATTTAACTAAATATATAATAGACATATTATTACAACATATTATTTCAACTTAATATTAAAATTTAATACATCTAAATATATCAAAAAAAATTCATACGCATGAGGGATTACGCATAAAGGTAACATTTACCCTCTCTTTTAATGAGGGGTTGAAATCCATGGGAACAGAATGCTCCCAATCTTTTTGGCAATTCAACCCCCTCATTAAAAGCAGGGAATCGTTTCTTAAAATGACCGAAATGGTTGCCCGGTATTCTCCTTTCGGACGCATCTGAAATTTTCTTTCAGCGCCGAAAGATAGGGAGGCGATAGTTGAGTGCACTCCATATTCATCGTCGGAATGCCACCCAACACTATCCCTCCCATCCCTATACAGATTTACCACCGTGGCATTAAATTGCACCCCGCACTGCTTCTCCAATTTTTCTTTTAAGTTCCGCAGGCCTTTAGGCCACTCAACTAAACTCTTATGGGATGTTGCCCCATAGGAGTAATTTAAAAAGTTCCGGTTTTCACATACGTAGAAAACTTTACGAGGAAGTCTCCGGTTCACTTCCTCGTAAAGCCCCTTAAACTCAGACAACAGATTGTCGATCGTAACTTCCTCTTCAAACGCATCGCGGTAATATAACCATGCGCCCATGCCGAGCGTCCTCTCGCACAAAGGCGCACTTCTTGATGGTGTTGGCGGATCCGAAGGCATAGGCTCTAGCGGTGGAGGTGACGTTGTTTTCGACGGTGACAAAGGTGGTGGTGGTTGGACATCCCTCCTTGGTGACTCGGAGTTTGGAGGAGGAGGAGGTTGTGGCGTCGCTGAAACGTTCTTCCCCATCTTTTTGGCCCACCGTTTTGCCGAGTCTGCGCGTGGTGACCAGATGCGTAGAGGTTGAGGGGGATCGGAAAGGGTGTTCTGCCTAAATATAAATATAAGTATAAATTAGTAAACTCCGACAAACTGGTAGAGTAAATTCATGCAGGAGAAAAAAAATTAATAATAAAGGTTTAATTTCTACTCACCCTTGAGAGTTCATACTCCTGGTGCCGTCCATTTCTCGGTTCTTACCCTCCGCAAAATAACATCCAAGAGCAAAAGTTACAAAGTATTGAAAAATACTATAAAGCAACTAAGAAGCAGGCAGGATCTCGTCTGAAGTCAGGAACGAAAAGTGATTGAGTTTGAGCACGCGTCGGGCTTTTATACTCTTGGCGTCGCCCATTTAATCTTTGTTTCAACCATCATACACGTTTTACTTTGACGTCACGTTGAAATCTTCGTCATGTTTCGAAATTCGCGTCAAGTTTCAATCTAGATCGTATACTTGCAAATTTCCCAACAAAAACAAATATTGCAACCCCAACTATCATCCCATGTTGACACTAACCGCTTTCTACAAGTGTGTATCACGATTTCGAATTATTTACTTGGATCGTTTATTTACCATCCGAGTTTCTCCATTCTCGTTCGCCAACCTCGTTATTTACATTTCCTATCTCTGAAATAGGTCTATAAATAATGGGAAATTGGTTTAATTTGAAATAATTTCTGAAGTTTATATTTAGAAGTATTAAGTTGAAGTATATTGGCTCGAATTTCTTGAATATTTTCCCGACACCCGCTTCAAATCCCGTATCATTAACGTAAGCCGAAACAGAGGCGTAGGTTATCTAAATATAGGCATATTTCAAATTTTAGGAGTTATTTATATTCAAATTTAATACTATCCCACTAAATATAGGCATATTCCAACTAAATATTTTCATTTAATATTTCTAATTACATTTCAAACTTTATAAATTATTCCAACTTAAACCAATTTCCTTTTATTGATAGACCTATTTCAAGGATAAGAAATGTAAATAAAGAGGGATCGACTAATCTGCTGAACGTCTGAACGTCTGAACTGCTGATAATAGTAGAATTCCTACTATAAAATTCTCCCATCCTACCAAACCGTAAACTGTCTGAACCTTTTTGGCTATTTTGCTGAAATGCCGAATTCTCAACAGTGAACATTGAAATTAAAGTAAGAGATCGTCTGAACCTTTTTGACTATTTTGCTGAAATGCTGAATTCTGAACCGTGAACTTTGAAATTAATGTAAGATAGCGACCGTCTGAACTTTTTTGACTATTTTGCTGAAATGCTGAATTCTGAACCGAAATTAATGTAAGATAGAGACCGTCTGAACTTTTTTGACTATTTTGCTGAAATGCTGAGTTCTGAACCGTGAACTTTGAAATTAATGTAAGATAGAGACCGCCTGAACTTTTTTGACTATTTTGCTGAAATGCTGAATTCTAGATCTCACTAATAAAAGCAGAATCTACAAAAATTATGAAATTCATGCTAATAATATTTGAAAAGGTGGATTTTAATTGAGAAAAAATTAGGAAAAGGTCCCATTTTTTTGTGTTGTAAATGAAGTAAGCATCTAAATTCTGGAAAAGGTCGGTTTTAATTGAGAAAAATTTCAGAAACGGTCTCATTTTATTTGAGTATAAAAATTTTGGAAAAGGCAAATTTTAGTTGAGAAAGCCTAGTTACTTAAAAACCAATTAGTGCCTTTTTCCCAAAATATTGATTTAATGCTTTTTTTAGAAACAAAAATATCGCTAATGCAGTTTTCGCAACTTCCCGCTTATATTCTCCTTTTCCTTATTTTGGAATTTCTAAAATTTACTTCACACAATAATTTGGAAATTTCTCAGATTACTTTACCAAAAATGAATGGTTTTGTTAAATTCTGTATGTCCTAAAAATACCACAGCTATACTTCTGTCGCCAGTCATTGAAGTTCATTTAGTTGCCCTCCCCCCGGCATATTATCAATTCAGCATTTCAGCAAAATAGTCAAAAACGTTCAGACGGTCTCCATTCTACTTCATTTTCCAAATTCATGGTTCAGAATTCAGCATTTCAGCAAAATAGTCAAAAAGTTCAGACGGTCTCTATGTTACATTAATTTCGGGTTCAGAATTCAGCATTTCAGCAAAATAGTCAAAAAAGTTCAGACGGTCTCCATTCTACTTCATTTTCAAAATTCACGGTTCAGAATTCAGCATTCAGAAAAATAGTCAAAAACGTTCAGACGGTCTCTATCTTACATTAATTTCAAAGTTCACGGTTCAGAATTCAGCATTTCAGCAAAATAGTCAAAAAGGTTCAGACGATCTCTTACTTTAATTTCAATGTTCACTGTTCAGAATTCGGCATTTCAGCAAAATAGTCAAAAAGTTTCAGACAGTTTACGGTTTGGTAGGATGGGAGAATTTTATAGTAGGAATTCTACTATTTTCAGCAGTTCAGACGTTCAGACATTCAGCAGATTTGTCTATCCCAAATAAAGAGGTCGGTGAACGGGAATAGAGAAACTCGGATGGTAAATAATTCGAAATCGCGATATACACTTGTAGAAAGCGGCTAGTGTCAACATGATGTGATAGTTGGGGTTGAAATATTTGTTTATGTTAGGAAACTTGCAAGTATACAAACAAGATTGAAACTTGACGCGAATTTCGAAACATGACGAAGATATCAACGTGACATCAATGTAAAACCTGTATGACGGTTGAAACAAAGATTGAATGGACGACGCCAAGAGTATAATAGTATGGCGCGTGCTCAAACTCAATCATTTTCCTTTCCTGACTTCAGACGAGATCCTGCCTGCTTCTTAGTTGCTTTATAGTATTTTTCAATACTTTGTAACTTTTGCTGTTGGAAGTTATTTTGCAGGGGGTAAGAAAAAATTTACGGGCTATTACAAAATTTTCCAAGTTTAAGATTAGGATTGTCTTTACCCCATTCATTCTTTGAGGATGTTCAAGTTTAATATGTGTGAGTGCGCGTATCTCAGGAAGAAGGAACTTTATAGGCACAAGAGGGAGAAACATGAGGGTGTTTCCTTCCCGTGTACGGAGTGTTCAGCTAGTTTAGCCCGGTTTGCAAATTTAAAGACAAATATGTATACCAAACACTCTAAAACCTCCCCTAAGGTTCCACACCCCTGCATGGACAATACAGACCTATCTACCTCTATCTTTACCCCATTCCCGGGTCCATCAACTTCTACCTTTGTCCCATTCTCGGGACCATCAACCTCTACCTTTGCTCCGCATGCTGTCCTAACTTCGGACTCCTCCTCCTCCCCTCCCCTCCCCTTGTTCCTCCTGTTGTCCAGACTTCAGGTTCATCATTCTCTACCCTTGTTTCACATGTTACCCCAACTTCGGGTCCCTCACCCCCTTCCCCTGTTACCCCAACTTCGGGTTCATCAACCTCTACTTTTGTTCCGCATGTTGTCCCAACTTCGGGTTCCTCACCCCTTCTCCTTATCCCTCCGGTTGTCTCAACTTCGAGTCCATCAATCTCTATTCCTCTTGTTTCCCCAACTCAACACTTTACTGAGTACGATAGTAGACTATCCCTTAATTTCTCTGAGGGTTATATTAGTATAGAAAAGTTGAATAGTACGGAGAGCCAAATTATAAACGACCTCATTTGCAGAGGAAATCGTTTGACCCCTCCTACTCCATCTCCTACCCCTACCGAGGTGAAGGAGCCGAAACGGTCCACGTCGGACCCTATTTCCCCACCCCTTTCTGGGACGAAGAGGCCGAAACGGTCCACGTCCGACCCATCCCCTTCCCATGTTACCCCACTTCAGGCTTATCAACCTCTACTTTTGTTCCGCAAGTTGCCCCAACTTCAAGTTCCTCACCCCCTCCCCTTATCTCTCCGGTTGTTCCAACTTCGAGTCCATCAATCTCTATTCCTCTTGTTTCCCCAACCGAACACTTTACTGAGTACGATAGTAGACTATCCCTTAATTTCTCTGACGGTTCTATTAGTGTAGAAAAGTTGAATAATACGGAGAGCCAAATTATAAACGACCTCATTTGCAGAGAAAATCTTTTGACCCCTCCTACTCCATCTCCTACCCCTCCCGAGGTGAAGGATCCGAAACGGTCCACGTCAGATCCTATTTCTCCATCCCTTCCCGGGACGAAGAGGCCGAAACGGTCCACGTCCGACCCATCCCTTCCAGGGACGATGAGGCCGAAACGGTCCACGTCCGACCCATCCCTTCCAGAGACGATGAGGCCGAAACGGTCCACGTCCGACCCATCACCTCCAGAGACGATGAGGCCGAAACATCACCACTCCACACCCGACCATATTCTCCCCACCCATCCCTCGGTTTTTGGCTCTCTTTCCGCCCGTAGGGTGTCGTCGGGCCTTTCTTCCGAAAATCTAGGTGAACTTTCCGACGATGGGAATCGTGCTTTGAACGAATTCTTGGACCTTGAAGAAGAAGAAGAAGGGGACAGACCTGTCGTCATCACGGTGGATGGTTCTTCACTGGATGGAACTACACCACCGCCTCCGAGGGTTGCATGTAGTATTTGCGACAAATGGTTCGACGGTCCGGATGAATCGAGTCTCCACATGCGGGAACATTTCACGGTCATTGAAGACGACGAGATGGATACCCTGATGAGCCAGGAGGAACGTAATCTTCATCGATTTATGGACCAGGAGGACGAAGAGGACTTTCCGGACCTTTCCAGACAGGAGAACCACGACATTCACCGTCTTATGGACCGGCAGGTGGGTGGTGAACAATAGTTATATGAGCCCGAACCTATCGTCGATCCATCGGAAACCCCTTTTCCCAGCACAAAAGACTAATAGTTAGCATTTCCCATGTATTATGTTTAATTATTTAATGAATAGTTTTAAGTTATGTTTTTCTTTGTTCCGTGAATGATTTTTGCCCCGTGACACTACGGTTTCTCATTCAAAATAAAATATCGTTAAATACTAATTTTCTTGCACTCTTACTTCATACAACTTACACATTTTAAAATATTTTAGAAATATATTCAAATTCCTATAGGCATATTTCAAATTTCAAGTATTATTTCCACCTAATATTCAAATTCATCAATCTCTCTTTATTGATATTTAATTCGCCGTTTCATGTGTAGGAAATGTGAAAACGGGGTCAGTGTACTAGAATTCTGTATGCAAATGGTTTCTCCAAGTGTGTGTATCTGGGGACATTTGTGTATAAATTATTTGATATCAAACGTGGTTTTTACTTGACTTTTAAACCAATATTTCATCGAAGTTTTTGTTAGCAATGCGTGCATTGAAGTGAATCATTTTGAAGTTGTTAGATTGTTTATAGCGTTCTATTTGATCGGTAATTGTGATAAATGCAGAACATGTGTTAGTGTTTTGCAGTGTCATAGAAACATGAAAGTTAGTAGTAAATATTTGGAGCTAGAATACGAGTATTTTACTTTGCTTGTTCTTCTAAGTGTTGTAGGTTTTTAATCTTGATTGCGCGGTCTCCTTCTTTTTTTCGAATAAAAATTTAACCGTCAGATATCCAAAAAAACTTGAAGGTTTTTTTCGCTGCTAATTGTTTAACTTCGTAGAATAGCTTAATTATTCCCTGGGGTTAGACGCTCATTAATGAAAAATGTTTCCTTTTCTAGTGATTTGAGTAGATCAGACGCCATTAGGCCTTGAGGTCTAATTTTTTTGTATGCTTCAATATACTGGTTGCGAATATTTTCATTTACTGTTTTAAGAACAATTGTTTTAGGTCTAGCGGTAGTAGGCGCGCCTTGCGGGTAGCGGTAAGCTTTGACTATATTTTCGGGATTCCAAGTAATACCCAGGTTAAGAGTGAGCGATTTAATAATTATGAATAAATTTTCGTTGGGGGTTTCCTTGAGACAGCTTATTTCAAATTCACACGACAATTGTTCCTGCTTGAGGTAGCTAACCTCATCTTTTAGTACGTCGACTTCGCTTTTCAATTTCGTCTCGTTTGACTTTAAGGCCTTAATTTCCGATCTGATCTCTTCTAAAAAACCTGATTGTTTGATTAGTTCGACGTTAAAATCGTCAATTTTGTCTGCACAAAACGACACCGAAGCTTGGAACTCTTTCATTTGGGTTTCAATTGTATCTAGCTTATTAAGCTTTTGCAAAATTAAACTTATCTGCATGTTCATGTTCGCTCCAGCCGTAATTTGTCCACTTTCTTGTTGTGTTGGATCCATTTGGGTGTCTCTCTCGTTTCCAGATTTCTTGCAGCTATCACATTTCCATGTATTTCGCTTGTTTCCAAGCTTTCGAAGACTCTCAATAGTTTTTATCGAAGTACAAGCAGTATGAAAATAACTCTCACATTCACCTTTACATTGGACTATATCTTTAGGGTTTGTTAAATCTGAGTCGCACACCGCGCACTGTTATACCATTTTTAATCACGGAGCGCAGTATTATAAGACTGCTCTCCACCAGCGATTAAATATGCATTTGTCTATCGAGAAAGGGATAAGGGGCGGAGTCTCTATGATTAGTCATAGATTAGACAAGGCAAACAACAAATATCTGACGGAATCCTACGACCCATCCAAACCCAGTTCCTTCATTACATATTTAGACTGTAACAATCTTTATGGTACAGTTATGTGCGACAAGTTACCCATGAAGGGATTCCGATGGATAGAACCTTGTCCTAATTTTACGCAAGAGGTGATTCTACCCCACCCAGACGACGGCGATACGGGCTACATACTAGAGTTCGATTTAGAGTACCCGGAACATTTACACGACGAGCACAATTGTTACCCTTTGGCCCCCGAGAGACGAGTCATAACTACTGATGAACTGTCAGAATACTCCAAGGATCAACTGAAGGAGCTAGGAATTCCGGAGAGGGATAGCTTTCCTAAGCTTGTGCCTAGCCTGTATAAGAAAGAAAAGTACGTGATCCACTACAGGAATCTTAAGTACTATGTCTCCAAGGGGATGAAAATCAGCATGGTTCATCGTATTATGACCTTCGAACAGAGGGCGTGGTTAAAACCTTTCATCGAATTCAACACGGAGAAGCGCAAGATGACTTTGAACGCGAATTTTTCAAGCTCTTAAACACTTCAGTCTTTGGGAAGACCATGGAAAATCTACGTAACCACATTGATATCAGTTTAGTCCAGTCGCCCGAAGGCTAGTTCGCCAACATTTCAGCGCTTCACCGTCTTCAAGAATGAATTGGTAGGAATACATCGAACAAAGAAGTCCCTCACCCTCAATAGACCCATTTTCACCGGTTTCGCGATTTTGGACCTCCCGAAACTCCTCATGTACCGTTTCCACTATGAGGCAATTAAACCTAAATACGGAGACGCCACGAAGCTTCTTTTCAAGGACACGGATTCCCTGACGTACAATATCCAAACTGATGATATCTACAAGGACTTTGCGGAGAACAAGGAATTGTTCGACTTTTCCGGCTACCCTAAAGACCACCCTCTGTACAGCGATGTCAACAAGAAGGTTCTTGGAAAGTTCAAAGATGAACTTGACGGGACACCAATCCAAGAATTCGTAGGTCTTAGACCGAAAATGTACAGTATATTGTCCGCGAAGGGAGAAAAGAAAACGGCAAAGGGCATTTGCCGCACAGTTGTGAAGAAAAAAGTAGGCCACGCCCAATACCGAGAATGTCTAGTGAAGCGAAAGCTGACGGTAAAAAAATGAAGAGAATCATCAGCAGCAAACATGAAATTTTTACCGTGAGACAGAGCAAGCTCTGTCTCAATCCATGCGATGACAAGCGGTACATAATTGACGGCATCAACACTTTGGCTCACGGCCACTACAAAATATCAAATTAATTTAAAATTAATGTAAAAATAAATAAAGTTTTCAATTCTGTAAGTAGATGGTTTCCCTAAAGGCTCGATTACATGTGCGCGAGAATTAAGCTTAAAGCGGAGAGTAGAAGTTGAAAGTCGAATCTTTTTCTCGCGCCTAAAAAAATCACGTCTGCCAAAAGCGTTTGTTCCCGCTGCTCCACCCGCTCCTTCGTTTACATACAAGCTGGGCGGTAGCATGAGCCTAGATTGCAGAGTTGCCTTTCAGTCGGAAGTAAACAACTAAAATGGCGTCGACTGTCGTTACTTTGCTTCTGGTTAAAAAGAAACTATTGCTTTTGAAATACATTCGACATTTATGACAAAAATAGAATGGAACGTCATTGGTGGGTACATCCTATATGGAGATATAGAAACAAAGAAGGCTATTTTCGCCTTTTGGATTAACCTTATTTGATATAATTTATATATATTTTTCTCTACCTGGGCTTGAGAATAATGTTGTTTTAATTGTCTAGCTTAAATGATGAGGCAATGTGATTACACGTATTTCAAAAATTTATCTTGTTCTTTTCTTTCAATTAAAGACATTCTCAATGGTGGTGCCTAGGCCTATTTCGCGAGATAAACAAACGCAAAAACATCAAACGATATTCGGTCCTTGGCTATTATTGGCTTGGAAAATGACGTGACTCTTTGCGACAAGCAAACATGAGCTGAAAAATCTACCACGGCAGATCGGAGCTTATTCGGAACACCTGCTCCATCTATGAGCAACAAGCGCGGCTTAAAAAGTTCTCCCTTGTTTGTAAACGGTACGCCTAGGGAACGAAAACCGCAATACGCCTCATCTCTCAGCTCTACGCTTCGACTTTTTCCATTTCTCGCGCACATGTAACCGAGTCTTAAGTGTGTGCAACTCTCGACAATATTTGTAAATCATTTTGTAAAAATATGTACTATTTTCCTAATAAATATTTAAACTTAACCATTCCCTTAGTTTGGCTTCCAATTTATTTATAGGGGTATAAGTGACTGGAAACGCGCTAAAATGACTAAAATGTAATTTAGTTGCTATGTTACTAATACAGCGGGCAAAAGTAGCATTTAACGGCTACATTTAATATGAATGTGTCGACAATAGACTAAATACTGGTTATAGAGTCACGATATATGGCTAAACAAATGATAAGAAATGACAAAAATTTCAATGAAAGTCGTGCTATTCTACTGAAATACTGTTGAAAGCATATCAAATGAATAAAAATGTGAGACATATTGATGTTAAGCGACTAAAAGAAGCTTAAAGTTTAATTAATTGACTAAGCGCCAATCAAAATTTCCGTCAAAAGACTAAAAAAATTATTTAAAGTGCTGTTAAAAGACTAAGTTTCAATTTAAAGTTATATGAAAGGGCAAAACATGTAAGTAAAAGTTATGTTTTTTTCTCTAAAACGCAAATAAAGGCTAAGTTAAATGACTAAAATGCGCAAAACGGTTCATTAACTTTTGATGGCGTGCTAAACTATCTTTCCGCGAAACTTTCTTATCACAAACTGGACATTTAAAAGAAATATTACCATTTTTGTTAGTCATATGACGATAGAGATTCTGTTGATTAGTGAAGACAGCAGCGCAAGTAGCACAGGAGAACATCTTGAAGCCGATTGTGATCATATCACCCATTCCCGTTCCCTTTTATACCTTTTTGTATGCCAATACTACAACGTTGTTTATACATGTTCACCCTTTCCTAATTTTCTCATTGGCTAAACATATTGTCAGCCTTAACAGTGTCTTTCTACGTGTGTTTTCCGGGTTTTAAGTTTTTACGTCGCAATATAACACAGTATTACGGAATTCACATTGACGTCATCCATCTCACATGGTTAAAACTTGATGTAATACGAAAAGAGCATCGTATTTGTATTGAGGTGATTGACAACTTCATCCCAATTCGCATTACTTTGTAGTGTAAACTCAACATGATTCCTCGACGTGTACACTCCCTCTGTCAATACTACGCTCTACTTTAAAAAACGCAAGCTCACCCAACTTAAACCATAGTAATAGGTACGACTCTCTTAACATCATACACCCTTCTAATCGGCGGGCTACCTCCTGATTTCCAAGTGTGATATTTGTCATAGATCAAGATTGTTTAACCCTTCGGTCGAGAAGTTAAATCGACGTGGGAAGTCCAGATAGATGATGACGTACGCGGCTTCGTCGCCAAGGTGGTTCGAAACGAGGGTAGGATACGTACTCTTTTTCTGTACCGTATTCTTTCAACTACCAGTATAATTCAAACAAGTGGGTATTCACCTATTTAAAGATGGTTGATTTCTTACGTTTCGGGGTTTTTTAGGTTATCCCCACAAGGGGTTAGCGATTAGCAACGGTAGAGTTTTTAACTCTACAATTCATAATAATTGTTTGAAGTAGTGCTACGGTTTCGGGAAAATACATAGTAGGGATAGAAGTTTTCATACTACACTTTAGAAACTTTATGGGACATGGACCATTTTGAATTTTTTACTCAAAACGATTTTTTCTGTCCTAGTGGCATGTTGAGCCCCTTTTTTATATTTTTAAAAAACTAGAAATTAACTTTCCATCATGGTTGCGGGTCCTGTCCCTGGTGAGGATGTAATGTGGGTATTTTAGTGCTGTGCGAGTACTCGATAAGATATTTTCTGAGACTCGAAAAAGTTTCGAGTATCAAACCAAGGCTCGATAAATACTCGAACCTGCTTTTGGAAGGCCTTTAGCTTTGAAAATGGGATGTAGTAGCTATAAAAATCTACTAGAAAGCCACTCTTTATGGTTAACAGACGCAAGTCAGTGCTGATTGGGTAGTTTAGATCATAATGCCAGTGTAATGTAATGGGGTAGTAGCTCGTGGCTGAGTCAACAGTGGAAGTAATAGTAGTGAAATACAGTTAAAGGCGCGTTGACTATTATTATTGTTATTATTTTGTTTATTTATTTTTAAATTCAGCTTAGTAATTTTCGTTTGAGACTCTCCTCGAAGTATAACAATGGCTAGTGACTTCTCTGAGGAATGAGATTGCGAAGAACATATTAATTAGGAATTAAGTTTGTTAAATTAAAAGGGAAGAAGACTAATACCGTCCGGGAATTATTTGAAGTAGTTGTCGATGATAAAAATTTCACTAAATGTCTATTATGAGAGCGATAAATTAACAAAAAGTGCTGAAATACTGCAAAATCAAGTCCCAATTACTCGATAAATACTCGAAACAAATTTTCCAACTACTCGATACTCGACTCGAGTACTCGAGACTCGGCTCGATACTCGATAAGGGAAAATTTCAATACTCGAGACTCGACTCGAAACCAAAAATTCAAGGCTCGCACAGCCCTAGGGTATTTGCACCTGAAGTCCCCGAATTAGAAATAGAGGAAATAAACGATGACTTTAACATTGACGAGGAGGAAGAAGAGGTCTTAAACTTTGTAGTTGAAAACGAGGAAGGTGGTCATTCCGATTGTGATTCCCTCAACACATTCCCCATTATCCATCCAGGAGATATGTAAGTTAATTTTTTCTATTATTATTGCTGTTTAGTATCAATAGTTTGTTTTGTGTAATTAGCACTGACCTCGGCGATTTTGAAGACTTTAATGAGGAGATTATTTTAATTATAAATTGTGGTGGATATAGGTAATACCCCCACCCCACCCTCCATATTTTTACATCCTGCTATAAATAGCGTTAATTGATTTCTATTAGAATTGTGGACACCATACGTGTTTTACTCTTTCCCAGCATGGGCACTCCATCGGTCCAGCTTCTTTTGGAGAACTTGCAAAATATAATTGCGGGTTATATACGCCCCGGGTATGGATTAAAACTATACCCGAGTTTCAGATTACTTATTAACATATTTTGTCAATCATCCCTTAGGCCAACCAGGAATATTAATGGGGCTTACCCAACCCAAGAGGTCGGACTCCCGTCTCCAAACTGTGATGGATATGGGTGTGACGCATTAACAAATACTTAATTATATGTACATTAATTACAATACACACATATTCACCAAAACTATTTTACCTCTTATTTACTATTATCAGCGTTCAAAACACCATATTCACGTTAATGATGAGAAGCCGGGATGCCCGCAACGCCTTAAATGGGGAGGAGTAATACGAGCTCGTTATTCAGCTCGACAGGGCGTTAATTCGGCATATTGGTGTCGAAGTTAATAGAAGTATACTAGATAATTACGCGGTATCATATCAGATTTGAAAAAATAAAACATGTACAATTTGAATTTTTCTTCATCGCCTTAATTTTTATTTACAACATTCTTATGATTATAAATCCATTCAGAAAATAGTATACATTTAGAAAGTGTGCACAGATATTTCTTACTATTGAATATAGTCTTATGATTAAGCATGCATGTAAACATCGGCCCATCATCATCGCTTTCATTCCATTCCTACTCCATTCAAGTCTATAACTTCCCGGTGAATTATATCCGACAAGAAGAACTTTTCATCTCCTTTGCAGAATACCCGTTCATAGCTTTATACTGCATATCTCAGGCACTCCCCGAGTTTTTCGTAGGGTGTTACTCCATCATCCCTGGCTAGGCCGTGCAAATTGTCTCGCATCCACCGGTTTTGTCGTTTGGCCTCATGCGATAGTTCTTTTTCGGGGTAAGGTGAGGAGAAAGACCTAGATGCGTCTCTTGGAGTTTTCTCTACACTTATCACGGCAACCTCTTTTGCAATTTTTCCCCGTCTGAGACTTCTAGCTCGCCCGTCGAGGAAATCAAAGTCTACGACGACGGATTTCTTTAACCTATGGACGAGAATGGACGATGTAATACTAGGTACATGCACATATTCTAGGTTTATAATAAGATATAAAAACCATACTTACCTTGTACTTCTTTGGTGTTCTTTACTCGTTGGACTTTAGTGAGATTGTGATGGTCATTTAACTCGGGCTTTTTATACTTTTTTAATAACATCGTCATGTGGTACGTCATTCCGGCTTTGACTGTACATTATTGGTAATAATGTCATGGTTTTTAACCAGGGTTTTATGGGGTATTTTTAATTTTTCCAGAATGATCTAGAATAATCGGCATGGCCAGGGAACCATAATTTTTCCCAGTTGGGTTTTTGGATGAGACTATTTCACCCCCGGCACAATCTGGGGTTTCATCCCCATTTACTTATTTAATTGATACCGGAGAAATTAATGGTTCAAATTTTAAGCTAATAAACATATCAAAATACTGTTTATTTCTTAAATGGTAATTCACTCTATCTTCGTACGGTATTGCATATACTACGCTACCCGAGAATCGAACACGCTTCATTCTCCTGTCAATCAAAAACAACCCTTGTAGGTGCGAGAGTGGGGTGCGTCAATCAAAACGGAATAACCTCCCACTTGCAAAGATTTTTAACTCTCCATCTTAACCATTTTCTCATCCGCCATCTTCTCATACCTTCCACTATACATCCTCCATCCTCTCCTGCCTTCGACTGTACATCCTCCATCCTCCCCTGCCTTCGATTGTACATCCTCCATCCTCCCCTGTCTGTGCTGAGACCGGCATTTAAGTACTACTACTCATGTTTCACTAGACCTTGCACGAAGATAAGTAGAGTTAAAAATAACGACAGAATATTTTATCAATTATTTAAAAAATTCGAACATTGAGCCAACCAGTAAATTAACTATCGGAAGATCTTAACATAAACCACCCTTATACGTTAAAGGCAGTATCAAATCTTATCTAAGGAAGATACCAATAAATACCTAAAATTCCGAGATGGTCCTATACAAACCTATAAATACCTATATTTTTATATGTTGGTTAAAAACCCCGAGGAATATACTTTCTGTAAAAATTTGGAACTTGTAAAACTAACATAAGTTTGAAGTTATAAATTGATCATTTTTGGACCTATAAATATCCTATAATTTTGAATTTTAAGACCTATAATACCAACTATTTATTTTCTTGCATAAAGCGCAAAACAATTGGTAATGGGCGGCTATGATTGTTAAAGTTTTTTTAATAGAGCTGTCTCAGTTGTGACGTCGGTGCCTAGGTAAAACGTCAAGGGCTTTGATTGGCCAGTGCACGGTCATGTTTGGTTCATACTAAATATTCGGAAATAGCTCCAAAATGGGCAATAGCATGGGTGACGTCAAACTGATCAGCATTTGACCTTTTATTAAAATACCCTTTCGCCATTCCGATATATTGTAAAATAGCTACACTTTTCGATTTGAGCATGAGGTCGACGAGCTCTTCTTCAATGTCACTTTATTTTTTTCTGGTTCTATGATAATTCGGAAAATCTAACAGCTGTAATTTTATATAAAGAGGGAAGTTTCGAGGAATTTGCCTTTGTGCCAGAAATAGACGAATTCGTTAAACGTTCGAAAAGATGCACCGAAGATTTGAAACAAAAAGAGGCTATTTATTTCCAAACAGAGACGGTGCTGTGCGGGGTAGTAACCACTCTTAATGAGGCCGCTTAACTACAAGGTATGGTATTGATTTAAAACGATTTACATTATATAATATAAGAAATAAGAGATATTAAGCAAACCTATACCGCTTACGCGTACATATGTGTAGGACATATATTGGCGGTCACTATACATTCTTTCCTAAGGGATTTTACATTATGCAATATCTAAACATGACGAGCATGCGGAATCTTTTTTCTAAAAATAGTTTTAACGATTTGTGACGTCTTCTTCAAAAAACACAGGAAAGGATTTTTCTGTTGATTAATCGTTCACGTGATAGAACTGAGTTTAAGCATTAAGAGATTAAAAAAAGAACTAAAATGCACGAACGCATCGTTTATTATTGCATTGGTCTAATGTACTGTAAAAGCTACAATACGTTGTCGAATGTGTTTTTCTGTCGTTTTCTTCATCTATTAACCGAGAAACTTGTACGAAAACTTGTAGTTCCGTAGGCGTTTCGCTGCTTTTCCTATTCAATTTTGTTCAGTTTGCATTAATTAGAATATTAAAATTTAAAAGTACGGATGATTATTCTGACGCCGAATTTAAAAGATCTTACGATTAGGGTGATCAACCTTGATGTAATCGCTTTTCGGCCAATTTCTTAAATTCTCTATGAAAATAACATGAATCTTTACTTTGGACCATAAATGATAAAAATAAAGTTTCGTCTGGTAGTTAACTTTGGAACAATATGGCTATTGTATTACCAAGTGCTGGAATACATAGATTTCTTCTACTTGGAATCTTTTAAAGGTAATTTTCTGGGTCTTAGTGCTTGAACTAAAGCGAGGATGTGTAGACCCCGTCACTATTGACGTCATGCATGACATATTTGAAACCGCGTGGCTAGTGATATTGATTGAAGGGGACCCGTAATTCAGAGTTTAAATAAAGAAGAGTATTTAAATGGCTTATTACCCAGCAGTGGATTTTCTCCCAGTCATTTAGTTCTTGCTAAAGTCGCGACTTAGTCCATGAAAGCGATGCATATAGTCTGTGTTTTGTTCTGAGGTAACAATCCCTTTAAGAATCAGCTGTAACTATTCCTTCAAATAAATAATAGAAAGTGCGACAGCGAAACGTCTTCGATTTATTTTAGTCGGAATTGAGTGACACTACTTTTTTATGAGATCCAACAATGTTCCCTCAATGGCGTCACACCTTCCTAGCTCTTACTTCGGTTTGGCAGCCATACTGGTGAGTTTCAGGTTTCCCCCTGCATTCGACTAACCTGTATGGCCGAGCATATCACTCGAATCTGTAGGGCTTTACATCTTTTCGATCAGCTACTGAAACTGCGTAATTTTTTAACGTTATAAAGGCCGAAATTATGACAGCTCTAGAAACACAAAAAGTCTCGATTTCGAGCACATGAAAGTGCTCAAAGAGCGTCGTCGGGACAATGTTTACACATTCTTTCCAAAGACAAAAGAATTGATGGGAAAGTGCAACCTTGCTAGAAACTCGAATCTGTTCGGTCCGCAGCTATTGGCTGAGCACGAAAAGGCCATAACGAGCCTAGAAGCAATCGAAAAAACAGAAGGAACAGAAGAAGTAAGTTCGTCTCGAAATCTATAATCGCGTTTAATTCATTTTGAAGAGAGAATGAAATGGGCTGACAAGCATTATTATTTCTGATGACCACAGGGGGATAATCTCACGCAAAAAAAACGAACTCCTTGCAATTAGTGGAATATACTTTTTAAATTCACTATTTGAATAGACTGTTCACATGGGAGAGAAAGGGTCGGTCGGTCCTAGTAGAAGCCGCGGCCGTGGTTTTCAGCCGGAAGGGGCCGTCCTTATTAAAAATGTTTATTTCTTTCTTTTTTTTCTTCAAAAATATATGTTGCCTTAAAAAATTCTTAAAACCTTAAAAAAGTATCAAATATATGTACCATTTAACCTAAAAAATATATATGTCAGCTCAATAAATTTGGTCAAGAGGATCTTTTAAATTTAATTAAGATTAATATAGGAGTTTTGTCGAAACCGGAAACTATCAAATCACAAATTCGACATTATATTCGGCGACAAAGTGGGCTCGGATGAAGTGTTCTCTGGTAAAATAAGCAAGATGGGCAGTGCAAAAATCTCTTTTAAGTTCAATGAGTGTATAAGGTGTATTCTTATATTCCTATAACTATTTGAAAGACCTATACAAAATTTTACACCGAAGAGATCGACTGTTACTAAGAAAACATCAAACCAGATCTGGAAGCGCGCTTGTATGAGGATATATTGCACACGCTCAGTAAAGGAATGACACTGAGGCTGAGCTAAGAGACAGAAGGGTCTGACGTTGGCAAACGTAGTACTGGCATTACTCTATCGGGAAATATTTTCTAAAAGACCAGTTTGTTGGGTTGGCGTGAGGGGGCGAAGAAATGCGGCACGGTAACTAGAATGAGAGATTCACTTTCAGACAAAAAGGGAACTATGCATAAAGGCAGGGTCGCTATTTTCAGATACGAGTGTGAAAGATAACTGGCTTAAATGAATGAGATAAATCGAAACGAAGTCATTTAAGTATAATTAAGTAGTTAACGATAAAAAGTGTGTACAGGCGACAATGATGATGGAAATTAATCAGTATTAAAGGAATTCTTTACTGAACTGATGTTTAAATAAGAACATTAATACGCCGAGAATGATTAAAGTTAATTGTAAAATTATTTTAATGGTCATTGTTGTCAATTTATGCGCTACGTGGATCGGTACAACTAGCAAAACGATTTGGTATTTAAAAACAATTATCTTAAGCAGTTAGTTAGCTTTAATTGGGGTTTTTCTGGAAATTGCCGAAGGTGTCACACTAAATTTCCGCCTGTTTTGGAAAGCCTTTTTCTATCGATTTGTTTCACGGCGAAGGGTTTGCCATCTAGGCTCTAGAGTAGGCAACTGACGTGATTTTTGTAAAGTGCCGAAAGTGTACATCCATACACTAAATTACCGCCTGTTTTCAACAGCCATGTTTTTGGAGCGGGTTATTAGAATGAGATAAATCGTAACGAAGTCATTTAAGTATAATTAACTTTGGTAATTAATGATTATAGATGTGTAAAGGCGTTTGCATTAGAGGATGTTGCAACTTAATCGGTATTAAGGGAATTCTCTACTCAATTGATGTTTAAATTAGAATATTAATAGGCCAAGAATGATTAAAGTTAATTGTAAAATTATATTAGTAGTCATTGTTGTCAATTTATGTGCAACGTGGTTCGGTACAACTAGCAAAGCGATTTGGTATTAAAAAACCATTATCTTAAGTAGTTAGTTAGCTTTAATTAGGGTTTTTCTGGAAATTGCCGAAATTTAATTTTTTTTGGTTAAATGGTTGCATAGAACTAGTGGAAGTTTTAATTAGGATTTTTTTCTTTCTTTCTTTTGGAAAATGCCGAAAGTGAAGAGACAATTTAGGATTTTTTTCTTTCTTTCTTTTGGAAAATGCCGAAAGTGAAGAGACAATTTAACCGTTAAGTTTTCGCGCTAATATGTTATGAAAGTAAACGTTCGAATTTATTATTTAAACGTGTTTAAATGGCACAGCGTTAGACAATGGAAGAGTTTAGTGGATTTTAAGTATAGTTTTTCCACTTAAAAGATGTTTAAATGCCCGAAAATTTTGAAAGAGCATTATAAGATTAATTTAAACTTGTTTAAGTCGTTAATTAGCTTTAATTTTTTTTTGGTTCGAAAAATACCGAAAATAAACACGCTAATGTACCGCCACTATTTCGCAGACTTTTTGTTGAGAGAAAACGTTTTAATTACTTTGATTTGTAATATTTAAACGTATTTAAATGGTCTTGCGTTATTATATTCAAATGAAGCCGTTATTTAGCGTTAATCATGGTTCTTTGGATTTTACCGCCTAGTTTTTTGATTTGCCGAATTACTACTCTATTTTACCGCCTAGTCTTTTGATTTGCCGAATTACTACTCTATTTTACCGCCTAAGTCGAAAGCCATGTCAATCTAGCCAAAGGGTTGTAACCCTCAATAGAATTTAACTAAATAGGGAGATTCTCCTGAGGGCCGTAAAAATGAATTGAAGACAACTTACAGTTTTAGATCCAAAAATAGAAGAAATAAATCTTCTAACTTTTATTTGTACTAGAAAACCAAAAAAGGGATAAACCCGAACTAGTCATACACTTTGACTGTTTCACGAAAAAACAACTTGCTCTCTCCGAGAGCTGAATACTGACTGACTAACAAAAGAAAAAATCACAGAAGATTTTGAGAGGAGGAGGAGCATGTAACATGGAGGCATATATACCCTGCCAGATCCAAGGAGTAGAAACTCCAAGGAATCTAGCAGGCATGCTACATCCCCCTCTTTAGGAACTCTTTTTATCATAGCAATAATAACAATATGAAAAAGAAAGTTTACCCCGAGGAACCTTGAATGTTTTTTTGCAGGGGTGAGGAAATTTTTAACTATCACAAAAATTATTTTTTTTTCTATTTCTTGCTTTCTTCTTTCTTGCGTTTGTCTTCCAAACGGGCTAGCCTTCGGGCTTTTCTACGTTGCTCTGCTGCCTTACTACTTTATCCGGGACAGTCCGATACTACATGATCGCCACTTTTACGGCATCGCCAACAAATAATAGTAGATGGGACTAACGTTTTCGGGAAGACCCTTTTTGGAACCCAACCCATTGAACCAAAACGTTCCCAATTTTCTTCACCCACATCAGGGGTTTCCAGTAAGGGTTGCCATTTACGGGAAGAAGGAAGTGGGAGTGGATTAGGATATTCATTTATTCGAATTGGATCAGGGTTAGCGCCCTAAATTCATGTTATGCCGTCACGGGTTCAGGAACTAGGTTGCGGAGTAGCTGGAGGCAGGTATGGTGTTCTTCCTGAGGAACTTCTATTACTAGCGATTCTTCATCCGCAAAGAGACAAATGTTTGCTGAATGCCCCTGGGTATAGCATAGAGGGCACGAATTTTTTGAATTTCTAAAACGATTTGTCATATAGCAATCGCATGCTTTGTGTCCGAAATCACCACAGTTTCGACACCGTTCTTGAACTTGCTGATCAGCTGGGCAATACTTCTCCAGTATCTCTATAGATTTGCCAGTTAAGCTTGTGGGTTTTGATGTCCTACATTCTTTTTGTCGAATTTCCTTAGGTAATTCGAAATACCACGGAGCCTCTTCAGATTTTTTCGCCATCTATAAAGATATGTTATTAGCTTGGGAGATAAACTCCCATGGGAAGATAGAGATTGGCTCTCGGGAAAAACAGAAATTTTCCCTGGTTAGGTTCGGGATCTATTTTTTTGGAGGTAAACTTGGACCTCATATTTCGACCGTAATCGTTTATTATCAGGAGGTCGGTAATAGATATCGACTTCCTTGCCTCCCGGCACAATCGTTGCCCTTTTGCACACCTCTCGTCGCCATCCCAATCGAAAGGCTCTAAATAAGTATCGGGTAAGGTATCCCCAGAGATGTTAAATTACCGTAATTTTTAAAAACGGTAATTTACCGGTAAATTACCGATTGAAATTTTGAGAAAACAAAAATTACCGTTCAGTCGGTAATGTTTGGTAATATTTATTTTCCTGTGCTTACAATGCATTACTTAAAACAAAGTTTAATTGTGAGCCCTATCTGACTGCTTTACACGTATTTGCGGCTTTTGCTACCAAGACTATTATGTTTAATAGTAAAATCAAATGTTTGAAGGTACAGAGCCCATTTAACTAGTCGAGAATTTGGTTCCCTGATATTAAATAACCACTGTAGAGCCTGATGGTCAGTAAGGACAGTGAATTTACGACCTTCTAGAAAAGGGCCTAAACTTCTTAACTGCCCAACAAATGGCTAAACACACTTTCTCGCTAGTGGAGTACCTTGTTTCCGCATCTTTAAGTCCTGTACTAGCATAGGCTATAAGAACTTCTATATTATCTTGTATTTGGAAAGAAGGGCACGTAGCCCTGCATCACTTGCATCTGTAGTTAAAATGCACGGGGAATCCCTTCTAAAGGAAGATAAAGGATGAGCCTTACAAATTTCTTCCTTAATCTTTTCGAACGCCTGTTGCTGTTCGGTATCCCAAATAGATTTCTGATCCTTTCTTTTCAGTTTATTAATGGGAGCTACTATTTGGGAGTAGTGATTAATGAACCTATTGTGCTAACCTGCCATCCCTAAAAATCTCTGGACTTCCTTATCATTTTTAGGTGGAGGGAATTTCTGAATGGCTTCTATTTTTGAAGGATCTATATGCACTCCTTTTACATTTACTATGTGACCGAAATTAATAGCTTCTTTCTGAGCGAACCCACATTTTTTCAACTCAAGGGTGAGACCCGCTTCCTTTAATCTATTTAGGACGTATTCTAAACACGTTAAATGTTTATACCAATCCTCGCTAAGCGATATTAAATCATCTAAATAGTCAATTAATTGGAAATAATCGGCATCTCTAAAAATTTCGTCAACTTAACGCTGGAGAGAGCTAGGGGTGTTACACAGCCCAAAAGGGAGTACATTAAACTCGAACTTTCCCATGTCAGTCACAAAAGCAGTTTTAGGTCTGCTCTTAGGGTGCATTTCCACTTGCCAATACCCTGATTTAAGGTCAAGTGTTGTAATGTATTTCGGTCTTCCTACCCTTGATGGTAACCTAATTAAGTTTTCTGTAATCAATACAAAACCTATAGGGTTTACCTTGTTTTGTTTGATCAGATGGAATTGAAAAAGGGATCTTTAAGTTACCCACTAGACATTGTGAAGATTCGAAATCTAGCTTGACCCTGTTTTCTTCAAGGAAATCTTGTCCCAATATAAAGTAACTATTTAGGGAAGCAACTATGTAGAATTTAAATTTGAATTGTTTCTCACTTTCATTTGACTTAAGAGTAAACTCTAGTTCGTGAGAACCTTTTGTAAATGTATATCGGCCATCGCCCCAAACTACACAATCTAATTGTTCATCTTTAGGTAATTCTGAAGAGTTTCTAAATTTACAAATCTTCTGCCACTGATCCAAACTGACAAAAGAGGCATCGGCCCCACTATCTAATTTAGCGTGAACTGTCGCGTGTTCAAAAGTAACGGGAATGGTAATCCTTTTATAAACTGACCCTTTCCTGACGGATTCAACCCTCAGGGGGAACGCGACACGCTTCTTGGTAGGGGAATTTATTGGGCACCGGGAGAGGGACCACGAGGGACCTCTCCCGTCTGGGCTTCCCCCGACTTGGTAATCTTTTTTTCTTGACAGTCGGGTGCAAGATGACCTGGTTTTTGGCAATTAACTCATGTGATAGTACGTGTAGAGGGGTAGGACAAGCCCAATTGACGACCAGGAGATTTTGATCTCTGATTATTATATCTATTATAAGATCTTTGACCTCTATTGGAGTTGTTAGCCCTATCTTTGGCTCTAGAGTCTAAAGGTTGTAAGGGATATTCCCATTGAGGAGAAGTAGGGGGATTACAAGGGCTTTGACAATGCCCGGGGGAACACTGACTATGGGCGGAGCCCTTATTAGCTGGGCAAGAGGACTCAGCTGTAACCTTAGGTTTAGGGGGTGATCTCCTCTTTTCTCTTTTCTCAGCATTCTTTTTCCTAACTTCGATATCCTTTTCAATTGTTTTACAGGCATTTCTTAACTGTTCCATTGTACTAAATTGCAAGAAAAGGAGAGGAGTTCTTAGTTCATCTTTCAAATTACTTTTAATAATAGGAACTAAATCCTTTTCGGAAAGAGGATGGGTCATCCCTAAATTTAACTTCATAACTTCGCCGAAAAAATCCAATACTGACTCCTTATCTTTCTGACTCCTATGGGAAATCTCTATTGTAAGCTTAGAGTCAGCTTCTGAGTCTCTAAATTGAGCCTTAAAGTGCCTTTTAAATGTCTTCCAAGCTAAATGAGGATGTGCAGTGTTTGCATTACAAATGTCGTCATACTGACGGATTAAATCCCTGTACCAATACAAGGCATGCCATCTTAATAGGAGAGGTAATGCCGCTAACCTGTCTTCATTTGATAGCTTGTGAAATTTGGCATATTCCTCAAAAGCAGCTAAAAGCTCTGAGTCGTCATCGTTAGAAGATCCCATAAAAGCTAACCTTTCTGGCGGTTCGAAAGGGCTTTTCCCGTCTGAGGAATAGTACTTCCATTTATTAATGTGGGTAGATCCCTCACTAACTTATCCAAAAGAGTAGCTATAGCTTTATTTATTGCTACATTCTGAGCTACGGCGTTAGCCTGTGTGGTTGAATTATCAGCCAAGGTTTGGAGTAAGGGTAATATAAAGGATCTTAATTCCTCATCAGTAGTATGTGGTCCTAATTGAGGGATTCTTCGAGACGGAGACATTTGAGTTCCGGTTGTTTTAACTTTAGGATTAGGTAAAGTGGTTGTAAAACTAACTTTAGGCTTATCTTTTTTGGACGCTGACTTAGGAGGAACAGGGGAATCAATCCCAGTTTGAGGAGGGAAATTTGAGGGAGTTGAACTTCCCTTAGGGGCAGGAATACTCTAAGGAGGGAATAGTTGATATGGAGAAAATCCCAAAACTGAAGAGGCGGCCGCTCTCTTTCTTGTATCAGTATCTTCTTCCTCCTTTTCTTCTTCAAGACGAAGAATCCGGTTGAAATTCTCCAATGGATCATCTGTTTCTGGCGGTGCTAGCGTGTCGCCATCATCTTCCATAGAAGCTAACAGATCTTCTTTGGATTGGTCTTCCCTTTTATTTAATGATGAATCATCTCCTCATCCTCAGATGTTCGAGGCGACCTCCATGGCTTATTGTCCGAGTAGGCCATTGTTTATTTAATAAAGTTAAGTTTTACAATGATCAAAAGCCAAGTTAAGTTCTACAATGATCAAAAGCCAAGTTAAGTTTAACAATGATCAAAAGCCAAGTTAAGTTCATACAAAATAAACGAATAAGTTATCTAAATTCAGTACATTAATTACAAAGATAATTTTATTCTTAATTTATTATTTAATTTAATTCCGATTAATTTAGATTTCATTTAATTAATTTAATTATCTTTAATCATTTACCATCGTGGAAGCCAAGGCTTAACACCACGTGGGGGGCGGATATACCGACAATGATTAACAAGTTTTTCTACGGGATTGACCAAGGCTTAAGGCCTAGTCTTGTCTAGTCGTGTCCCTGTTCGGGCGCTATTTATGTAACCCTCTATAGAGTAAAACTAAATAGGGAGATTCTCCCGAGGGCCATAAAAATGAATAAAGACAACTTACTTAAATAATCCAAAAATAGAAGAAATAAATCTTCTAACTTTTATTGAAGTAAATAACAAAGGGATAAAAATCCCGTAACCAACTTGGTTAACACTAACTTGCCCAGTCTTAGGAGACTTAATCAAAAGAGAGAACTATTCTCGTCAACCGTCAACATAAGAACTGATAACAAAACTCTAACTTTTTCTATAATACAACTGTGGAAGGGGGAGTGGCTTGTGACATGGAGGCTAGATATGCCCTGCCAGAACCAAGGAGTTGAAGCTCCAAGAATTCTGGCAGCCATGTTACAATTTGATTAAAATCGAGAATATATATTTTATTTTTAAAAAATGTTTTGTAAGATTCCAAGAAGTAGTTTAAAAAACGAGAGAAGAAACTTAACTAGAAAAGACCAATAATTAAAAACAATCATAGTGTTGGCATATTTCAGTATGAAGTTTTTCCCATAACTCCAGTTTGTCTTGCTGGAAAGAGAACAAGTTGGGAAAACCAAAATATTACCTCTCCGTGTCGAGAAGATTATATAAACTTAAATATCCAATGAATACGTCGACCTTTTTGCCCTCATCCTTACCCGCGCTTTGCGCTTCCGTATTTCATCCTTACTCTCAACATTATCTTCCTCCATTTTACATACAAAAAATCAAATACTCACAAAAGAAGCGGCAAAAACCTGCTGGCTCTTTACAACCACTTAATTTGACTTAATATCCATTCCCAACAACAATAATATACCGGTAGTTTAATTGACAACCTACTAGCATCGAAATTCTCATTAAGAATGGCTCCCGCGGATAAAAAGAGCAATTTTCAATTAGGTGGGCGTTATCTCATTAGATTTGAAAAATATCATTTGTTTTTTTTACCAATGCCTAACCGTTTGGATTTTTTTAAAGCAATCTTAGCACCAAAAATATTTTTATATTCTTATTAAGAATAAAACAAGAGGATAAAAAAGGTCTGTCCTCTCGTAAATTTTTAAGCTTTTATCATGATTACTCTATACAACAGTAACAAGGAGTATAAACCCATTAGTGGAAGTAGTATTTTTTTTCCGAAACAATCTCGCTTATGTTTATCCTCTCTAGACTTCGCTAAAAACGTATTACTCCTACGTAAAATATTAGTAGACAGGCAAGGATTCATACCATTAAAGAAGGAGCGCAATATTATCCATATTTTCATTTCATATACAGAGAAAAGAAATTATTATGTTTATGAGAGGAGCTTCCCATTTTGTGTTGTGTTTGAAAAAATATATCGCAATGCACGGGCCTTGAGAGATATAGGAGGCAATGAATGAATATATCACATGCCCGGGCCTTGGTAAATATAGGAGGCAATGATAATCTCTCTCTTTGCACGACAGGTTTATCTTTAATATTTAAATAAATATAATTATTTTAATTATTTTAATCTTCAATAATTAACATTAATAATAGTTAAATCGTTTAAAATAAAGTTATACCTATTATCATCTCAAACTTTGCTAATATTGACGTTTAAAGTGAAGGCTACCCCTCTTGCCCGCTTTCTTCAAATTTGGGGTATATATACGATTCTTTCCATTATAATAGTAAGGAAAAAGCGCAATTGCGAAACCTTTGGTGGCGATCCCACCTTAGGGAGGCTAGACGTTTCTCGTAACCTAGCTGATCGCCGCGTATATCCTGAAACCGAACGATGATAATGGAGTAGAAGCCAATGATACAGATTGGTGTCTATGTGGAATAGACGGAAGACCAGTGGATGGTGGTGTTAGAAGCCAGTGTAAGTGCAGGCTGGGTCAATGTGGGATT
>JAEQBA010000956.1:0-45543 GCA_019434445.1 Phalangium opilio | reverse complement strand
TGATCGCCGCGTATATCCTAAAACCAAACGATGATAATGGAGTAGAAGCCAATATACAGATTGGTGTCTATGTGGATAGACGGAGACCAGTGGATGGTGGTGTTAGAAGGCAGTGTAAGTGCAGACGGGTGTCAATGTGGGATTGACAAAGAACAGAAGATGGTGGTGATTAGAAGCCAGTATGTACAGACTGGTGTCCACGTGGAATGGACGAAGACCAGGAGATGGTGGTGATTAGCAGCCAGTTAAGAACAGACTAGTGTCCGTTGTGGTATGGACAAAGACCAGTAGATTGGTGGTGTGAGAAATCAAGTAGAGGAGCCATTTCCGTGAATGTGAAAGCAGTTCGGAAATGCGAACACGTTGTCCGATACGCCAAACTGCGAACGCGGGTCACGGGGGTGTAACAACGGACAGACAGACACACACACAACACAGACAGACAGACACACAGACAGACACGGCCGGTTACAGAACCTCTCCTGGACTACGTCACACGGAGAGGTAATTAATATCTGACCTTAAGTCAAGTGATAACTCAGTCTTATCGATACTTTTTTAAGTCTTGATTCTAATCAAGACATTTTTGACTAATCATTTTGACTCTCAATTGAAAAATACCATCAAACGCGGTCACTTTTGATTCAGAAATTTTATAGGCCCCTCGTTCCCGTTAGTTAAAGGCCTAAACTATCCACAACTGACTGCATTCTAAGATCTTGTTTAGCGTTAGCGAGGTTTGAATCAAAAGTGAAAAGAGGTAGGGTTTGTCTTATACTTTAACCCCTCTAAAGAATCGAGCACTCCACCTTACCCTCATAAAATCTTAAAGAGCATAAGAAAGGCTTATAGTTGGTGCTTGTGGGTACTTGGGGTACTTGGTAGGGCTTGTGGGTACTGGTAGGTACTTGTGGGTGCTTGTAGATACTTGTGGGTACTTGTGGTACTTGTAGGTACATGTGGGTGCTTGTAGGTACTTGTGGGTGCTTGTAGGTACTTTTGGGTGCTTGTAGGTACTTTTGGGTACTTGTGAGTGCTTGAGGTACTTGTGGGTGCTGTAGGTACTTGTGGGGGCTTGAAGGTACTTTTGAGTGCTTGTAGGTACTTGTGAGTGCTTGTAGGTACTGTGAGTGCTGGTAGGTACTTGTGAGTGCTTGTAGGTACTTTGTGGGTGCTTTGAGGTACTTGTGGGGTGCTTGTAGGTACTTATGGGGTGCTTGTAGGTTACTTGTGGGGTGCTGGTAGGTACTTGTGGTTGCTTTGTAGGTACTTGTGGTGCTTGTAGGTACTTGTGGGTACTCGTAATGAATTGTGGGTACTCGTAGGTTACATGTGGGTGCTTGTAGGTATTGTGGGTACTTGTAGGTACATGTGGGTGCTTTGTAGGTACTTGTGGGTGCTGTAGGTACTTTGGGTGCTTGTAGGTACTTTTGGGTACTTGTGAGTGTTTGTAGGTACTTGTGGTGCTTGTAGGTACTTGTGGGTGCTTGAAGGTAGTTGGGAGTGCTTGTAGGTATTGTGAGTGCTTGTAGGTACTTGTGAGTGCTTGTAGGTATGTGAGTGCTTGTAGGTACTTGTGGGTGCTTGTAGGTACTTGTGGGTGCGTGGAGGTACTTGGGGGGTGCTTGTAGGTACTTGTGGGGTGCTTGTAGGTACTTGTGAGGTGCTTGTAGGTACTTGTTGCTTGTAGGTACTTGTGGTTGCTTGTAGGTACTTGTGGGTGCTCGTAGGTACTGTGGTACTCGTAGGTACTTGTGGGTACTCGTAGGTACATGTGGGTGTTGTAGGTACTTGTGGGTGCTTGTAGGTACTTGTGGGTGCTTGTAGGTACATGTGGGTACTTGTAGGTACTTGTGGTGCTTGTAGGTACTTGTAGGTACTTGTGGGTGCTTGTAGGTACTTGTGGGTACTTGTGGGTGCTTGTAGGTACTTGTGAGTGCTTGTAGGTACTTGTGGGTGCTTGTAGGTACTTGTGGGTGCTTGTAGGTACTTGTGGGTGCTTGTAGGTACTTGTGGGTCCTTGTGGTTACTTGTGGGTGCTTTTCGATGCTTGTGGGTGCTGTAGGTACTTGTGGATGCTTTTGAATGCTTGTGGGTGCCTGTAGGTACTTGTGGGTGCCTGTAGGACATGTGGGTGCTTTTGAGTACTTAGGTGCTTGTGGGTACTTGTAGGTGCTTGTTGGTGCTTGTGGGTACTTGTAGGTGCTTGTGAGTGCTTTTAGGTACTTGTGGGTTCTTGTGAGTGCTTGTGGGTGCTTGTAGGTACTAGTGGGTTCTTGTGGGTACTTGTGGTTACTTGTAGGTACTTGTGGGTGCTTGTGGGTACTTGTAGGTACTTGTGGGTACTTGTAGGTACTTGTGGGTACTTGTAGGTACTTGTGGGTACTTGTAGGTACTTGTGGGTACTTGTGGGTGCTTGTAGGTACTTGTAGGTGCTTGTAGGTACTTATGGGTACTTGTGGTTACTTGTAGGTACTTGTGGGTACTTGTGGGTACTTGTGGGTACTTGTGGGTGCTTGTAGGTACTTGTAGGTACTTGTGGGTGCTTGTAGGTACTTGTAGTTGCTTGTAGGTACTTGTGGGTGCTTGTAGGTACTTGTAGGTGCTTGTAGGTACTTGTAGGTGCTTGTGGGTACTTGTAGGTGCTTGAAGGTACTTGTAGGTACTTGTGGGTGCTTGTAGGTACATGTGGGTGCTTGTAGGTACATGTGGGTGCTTGTAGGTACATGTGGGTGCTTGTAGGTACATGTGGGTGCTTGTAGGTACATGTGGGTGCTTGTAGGTACTTGTGGGTGCTTGTAGGTACTTGTGGGTGCTTGTAGGTACTTGTGGGTGCTTGTGGGTGTTTGAAGGTACTTGTGGGTACTTGTGGGTGCTTGTAGGTACTTGTGGGTGCTTGTAGGTGCTTGTGGGTGCTTGTAGGTGCTTGTGGGTGCTTGTAGGTACTTGTGGGTGCTTGTAGGTACTTGTGGGTGCTTGTAGGTACTTGTGGGTGCTTGTAGGTACTTGTAGGTACTTGTGGGTGCTTGTAAGTACTTGTAGGTGCTTGTAGGTGCTTGTGGGTACTTGTGGGTACTTGTAGGTACTTGTGGGTGCTTGTGAGTGCTTGTAGGTACTTGTGGGTTCTTGTGGGTACTTGTGGGTGCTTGTACGTGCTTGTGGGTTCTTGTGGGTGCTTGTAGGTACTTGTGGGTGCTTGTAGGTACTTGTGGGTACTTGTGGGTGCTTGTAGGTACTTGTGGGTACTTGTGGGTGCTTGTAGGTACTTGTAGGTACTTGTAGGTACTTGTGGGTGCTTGTAGGTACTTGTAGGTGCTTGTAGGTACTTGTGGGTGCTTGTAGGTACTTGTGGGTGCTTGTAGGTACTTGTGGGTGCTTGTAGGTACTTGTGGGTGCTTGTGGGTGTTTGAAGGTACTTGTGGGTACTTGTGGGTGCTTGTAGGTACTTGTGGGTGCTTGTAGGTGCTTGTGGGTGCTTGTAGGTGCTTGTGGGTGCTTGTAGGTACTTGTGGGTGCTTGTAGGTACTTGTGGGTGCTTGTAGGTACTTGTGGGTGCTTGTAGGTACTTGTAGGTACTTGTGGGTGCTTGTAGGTACTTGTAGGTGCTTGTAGGTGCTTGTAGGTACTTGTGGGTACTTGTAGGTACTTGTGGGTGCTTGTGAGTGCTTGTAGGTACTTGTGGGTTATTGTGGGTACTTGTGGGTGCTTGTACGTGCTTGTGGGTTCTTGTGGGTGCTTGTAGGTACTTGTGGGTGCTTGTAGGTACTTGTGGGTACTTGTGGGTGCTTGTAGGTACTTGTGGGTACTTGTGGGTGCTTGTAGGTACTTGTAGGTACTTGTGGGTGCTTGTAGGTACTTGTGGGTGCTTGTAGGTACTTGTGGGTGCTTGTAGGTACTTGTGGGTGCTTGTAGGTACTTGTGGGTGCTTGTAGGTACTTGTGGGTGCTTGTAGGTACTTGTGGGTGCGTGTGGGTGTTTGTAGGTACTTGTGGGTGCTTGTAGGTACTTGTGGGTACTTGTGGGTGCTTGTAGGTACTTGTGGGTGCTTGTAGGTACTTGTGGGTGCTTGTAGGTACTTGTGGGTGCTTGTAGGTACTTGTGGGTGCTTGTAGGTACTTGTGGGTGCTTGTAGGTACTTGTGGGTGCTTGTAGGTACTTGTAAGTACTTGTGGGTGCTTGTAGGTACTTGTGGGTGCTTGTAGGTACTTGTAGGTGCTTGTAGGTACTTGTTGGTGCTTGTAGGTACTTGTGGGTGCTTGTAGGTACTTGTGGGTGCTTGTGGGTACTTGTGGGTGCTTGTGGGTGCTTGTAGGTACTTGTGGGTGCTTGTAGGTACTTGTGGGTACTTATGGGTGCTTGTAGGTACTTGTGGGTGCTTGTAGGTACTTTTGGGTGCTTGTAGGTACTTGTGGGTGCTTGTAGGTACTTGTGGGTACTTGTAGGTACTTTTGGGTGCTTGTAGGTACTTTTGGGTGCTTGTAGGTACTTGTGGGTGCTTGTAGGTACTTTTGGGTGCTTGTAGGTACTTTTGGGTGCTTGTAGGTACTTTTGGGTACTTGTGGTTGCTTTTAGGTACTTGTGGGTGCTTGTAGGTACTTGTGGGTACTTGTGGTTGCTTTTAGGTACTTGTGGGTGCTTGTAGGTACTTGTGGGTGCTTGTAGGTACTTGTGGGTGCTTGTAGGTACTTTTGGGTACTTGTGGGTGCTTGTAGGTACTTGTGGGTGCTTGTAGGTACTTGTGGGTACTTGTGGGTGCTTGTAGGTACTTGTGGGTGCTTGTAGGTACTTTTGGGTACTTGTGGTTGCTTTTAGGTACTTGTGGGTGCTTGTAGGTACTTGTGGGTACTTGTGGGTGCTTGCCCGGGTACTTGTAGGTACTTGCTGTGGGTGTTTGAAGGTACTTTCTCCGGGTGCTTGTAGGTACTTGCTCCGGGTGCTTGTACGTACTTGCCCGGGTACTTGTAGGTGCTTGTGAGTGCTTGTAGGTACTTGCTCCGGGTGCTTGTAGGTACTTGCTCCGGGTGCTTGTTGGTACTTGTTCCGGGTGCTGGTAGGTACTCTGCCTCCTCCATAGGATTAACATTACACTAAATTTCGGAAGCTCGTAACTCTGGTTATATTAGAGATACGGGGATATGCTTCGATTATGTAATAGTCCTATTTGCCCCTTCCCTCCTTCGTTTATATTTGCTCCATAGGTTACTCCATACACTGGAAAAACCTGGAAAACTCAGGGAAGTTTTACCAAGAAGCGATATCTAGTTTACTAGGGAGAACGTATAACATGCCTAAGTATTCGCGCGCCATAGTCCCAGTCCCACTTTCAAAATACAAGGGGGGACTTAAAAGGAGGCCGGGCTATTTCGGCTCTCCTCAGTCGAAAAATACGTAGTTTTCGTCATTCGCGTCGCGTTTACGTGAGTTTTCTGGTCCGTGACGAAATAAGCATTGTTTAAACTGGACATTAGGCCAGCGACTTTCCTGACTTGGAATAAATAAACTGGTCCGTGACCATTGAGCAGAGCACCTCGTCTGCTAAACTAAAGAAGTGGATAATTAAAATATTAGAATTTTAATGTGTGGAGTCTGGTTACCCTAGAACTTTCTTAGTAGTCTCGTGGACCACTGACCCCCCCCCCTCTGATTTAATTTTTGAACTGGACCAGGCAATTTTTAAACTGGTCATTTGCCCTGTGTCACCGCATTATTTCCCACGCTGGGGCGAGTTGCTTTGCGTTGTCAAGTGCGTGATGGAGTCGGCTATGCCTGGAGTCCCAGCCTTGAAGGAGAGAGGAATGGAGTGTAAACCCCCATATCTATAGCGTTGCCTGTGTACCCCCACCTACGGCACCATAGTCCTCCCAGCATCCTCAGCGGTTAGATAGGGTCGTACTGGACGAAATTGTAAAGAGCGCTCCCTCTATCTTCAAAATAGAAGCTAGTTCTCATAAAAATAAGCTGGCGCTACTCGGCAGCACTTAGCAATCGCCTACCGAAGCGTAGGGGCGTATGCGAGATACATTGGGAGAAATACGGCGCCGCAAGTCGCCCATCATCACTTCCAATCCATCTCAACTCCCTTATCCCTGTCCCAGCCCCCGTGACTTACAACCACTAGCATAGCCCACTCGATCATGCTCTCTTTTCCTCGGCTTCATATTTTGAAGATGGCACTTTTTAGGCGTATTAACAATCTTGGATCATCTTTGTGAACTTTTAGGGTAGCCCTGACTATATTTTGTTTAAGGTTTTAAGCTTAATATCAAACAGACGTTAGTTTATGCTACAAAAAAGTTTGAAATTGACTATCTCGGATCGTCTTTGTGAAGTTTTAAGGATATCCGAATTTCATATCGGGCTTATGACAATTTTGAGCTAAATGTTAAACGGACATAAATCAGCATTTTTAAAAATTTTGTAAAATGGTCAATTTGGTCCTATTTCTGGAATTTTTAAGGGGGCGCCTCGCGTTTTAATAAATGATTGTAAAAAATTGTATTATGTTAATTACAATAAGAATACAAACTTTTATTGGTTTACGTTTTTTTTTGAAGTATCATTATAAATAAATGTCTGATTGAGCTAAAGTTATGGTCCCTTTTATATATGTTTCTGCAGATTTTCAAATGTAAAACAGTTTCTTAACATTCTTAATTGAAATGAAGACTGAAGGAACAGATATTAATCAAAAATGTCTTGATTAGAATCAAGACCTAAAAAGTATCGATAAGACTGAGTTTATCACTTGTCTGAAGGTTCAGATATTAATTTTTCTTTTTAATTGAAACATAAATGCATGCTTAAGAAAAAAACAACGTTCCATTACCGTTTTCCGTTGAAATAAATTATTTTACTGGTAATCAATTTCAAAAATTTACTTATCTCGGCTTTTCGACCACAATTCCATTCTCCGAAAACATTTTATCATTACATTAATTACATTTGGGAGATATCGTGTCAAAATAACCTATAAAACAATAAAAAACTGTAATAGCGGTCTGTTTAGCCATGACAACAACCTTTTAAAAGTTACAAGGACTATATAACCCTTTCGAGACTAACAGGACTTGAGCAAACTATAGCCTAACCTGCTACTAGTACGACCAGGGAGAATTGATGTAAACTGGACTCTAAATTTCATCATGTGCGACCTGCGGCCCTGAAACTCTCCCATAGTCCCAGTGTGTGTAGAACATAATTTTTTCGCTGTTATCTGACAAAATCAATCTTTCTAGGTAGTGCCGCCTCCTCACTTGAATTTTTCATGATATATTAAGGTTTGAACGAACAAAATTCTAGATTACTATTTTCACTACCATGTCCCTCTGCAAACTTGAAGCAAATTTTCCTCTTTTTTTGCTGCTCATTACCGGTGCTATTCCCTTGACTTTCTGTTCGTTATAACTACTATCATGAGTTTATTTATTTCAAACCAAAATATAAAAAAATGGATTCTTTTTCCTTTTGTGCTACTTAGAATTTACAAATGTATATAACGTTGTGCCGTGCCATATCAAATTGTCTCTAACCATTGTTAGAAACTAGAGAGAGAAATTGGGCAGTAACACTGATCATGCCCTGAACTATGAGAAAGAACAATACGACGGTTGACTAAAGTACACTTGATATTACATCATTTTGCAAAACCGCGAGTAAAAACCTAACTGTCCCTATATAATTTGGCGCCATTGGCTTTAGAATAATTAAAATGTTCCACTGCGAAGCGTGCCAGTCACGAATGGGGATGTAACGTCTTTACGAACCTTTTACAACGCAAAACCATACACGTACTCTCCCTAAAGTAATTAATGTAATGATAAAATGTTTTCGGGGAATGGAATTGTGGTCCAAAAGCCGAGATAAGTAAATTTTTGAAATTGATTACCAGCAAAATAATTTATTTCAACGGAAAACGGTAATGAAACGTTGTTTTTTCTTGAGCATACATTTATGTTTCAATTAAAAAGAAAAATTATTATCTGAACCTTCAGACAAGTGATAACCTCAGTCTTATCGATACTTTTTAGGTCTTGATTCTAATCAAGACATTTTTGATTAATGAGTAATTGAAGTAGACTAGATATGTAAAACCATTTTGAGAATTTCTTATATTTTTGGAAATTTACTAAACTGTATGCGTATATCAGAAAAACACTTTATCCCCGTGTTAACACACGTTCAACTTGAAGGTCAGGCATCCAAAGAAATAATACTAATTTATTATGTAATAATGCAGTATTTAAAGAGTGCACTTGTTCAAAAACGCCAACTTTTCGACTTTTTGAGGTTTCGGGCGACTTCTCTTTGGAATAACAGAATCCCCAGTTATACGTCTGCTAACTCTGCTGTAATTCTCTAGGCTTGTGATTGGTTAAATTTTAAGTCTTATGGCACCATCTACTCTCAACATAAGTATTTTTCTTCAAAAAATATCGGGTAGAAATATCGGTTAAAGCCAAATATCGGTACCGATATGGGATCAGTATCGGCCCACCTCTAGCATTACCAGCCTTGTTATTTTCTAAAATAAAAAAATATATTAAGTGGTAAACATGCTTCAAAGAATAATATTTGTGAAACAATCATTAAAGCTAAATATAGTTAAATATTTTATAAAACGCCATTAAGCTTGAAAGGAGCTTCCGAGCGTGTATCGGCTTCATTATTTCTTTTAAATCCGATTCTACAACTTCATGGATTGAGTCAACCTAGGTTCTGAAGGCCATCTAATAGGTCTTTAACCTCGTCGCCACTATAATTTGGTAACAATTTTTTGATGTGCTCCTCTATGTTAAGTTCTTCCATTGTGTAACTCAGTGGCTAAAATAAATTCCACGCAAACCACTTTTAATAATAGATAATACAAAATGGGATAACACAAATAAAGGTGCAATTGCCGGCTCAATTGATCTCACTCCGTTAAATTTGATACAGAACAGAGACTGTTGAAAGATAAATAAATAATTAAAAAAAAAACAAGAAAATAACTTTAGCGATGCATTTATTTATGAGACAAGCGCAATTGAATGCTTACAGCTCTGTAGGAAAGAAGAGGGTAGTAATCAGGAAGTTCTCTATATATTCTAGGCAACAAAATTCTACTTTTACATTAGTAGTAAGCTAATAAGCATAAATATAGCGGATATGAGTCGCCTTGAAAAATTTCAGAAAAAATACACATTTGAGTCTAACACAATAGCAAAAGAGATTTGACCTTTTTTAAGATTCCAATATTATCATCTTCACTTATAAAAAGAAACTGATCTTTCTCTTAATTGGCGCCTTTTATTTTCGTGGTTCATAGTTATAAGTTTTTTAAAACACTTCTGAATTTCAGTGCCTAAACCTTTTGGATCAGAACAATGGTTACTGACCACTTAAGTTACCAGTATAAGTTACCAGTACTATAATAAGCTTGTAGTAATTGGTGTAGCGACGCCAGACCTTTGTAATATTTCTAAAATTACCTGTTTTTCTAGCTATTTTCTTAAAATATAAAAGAAAACTTTCAAATCGTAAAGTCCATAGCCATATCAATCAATGGTCCATGTTCCAAAATTTGGGCCGGGTAGTGATTTAAATAGTGGTACTTAGGTCTTAATGTAACGTCCTTAAATAGTTCTACTCCTAAGGCTAAATAATCACAAATCGTATGATTTATGATAGGAATCTGATCCTCAGAAATGATAGGTGCATATCTCTCTCATCTCTTTAAGAGCAAGTATTAAGGTTCAAACTTCGTCGTTAACATTTTTGATATAATCATGAACCACAACCGTAAAAAGTCGCATAAAACACCAATTTTGAGATGCGTTTCCTGAACGTTGATTGGAATTTTCTTTCAATGGAGCAAGTGCTTAAAAAGCGCGTATAGTTGTGGATAGGTGAACCACCTTTTATCAATTAAGTTTTTTATGTACAACATTAAGACATATGATATGACACCCTCAAGCATGTAATGGTTAATGCAACTAGGAAGTCCAGAATCGCGCGCGTGGAAGTATGTCAGTTGATTGTTTTTCACTCATGAAACATGTTTTACATTTTCGCTAACTTTCGCGGCTAACTGAAGCCTAGTGACTCAGGTTTCATATGTTTCTTTTGCACAAAGCCTGCTAATTTCTGACAAGTTATTAACTGGGGCACATATTCACAATTTCTACACAAATATCCACTCTTAAAGCTTTTATTAAAGCCGCCAACACCGTGGGACCCTAAATTGTCTCCAACAATGCAGTGTAAAAATCTTTTAACTATACCAGTAAAACCCTCAATAGATATTGACACTCCTATTTCTGAACTTTTCAGGTCATCAATCAAGTTTCTTAGTATTGCAGTACATCCAGATACCCTAGTAACACAATTCCACTGGGCCGACTGCCATGGATATCGAGTTGGCCAACTCAGTCGTACGACCACTGACTGGCGAGTCGAAATGTCCTACCTGGCCAACAGCTGGTTTAATAGTCGGTAAAGAGATATATTTCCTCAAAAAGCAGCTGTTGGCCAACTCTTGTTTTAGAAGCCGGTGAGGTTCCGTTTTTATTTTAAAACCAACTCTTGGCCAACGCCTGGTTTTTCAGTTGGTAAACAATCGGCTGGAAAAATAAGCCTACCCAAAAGAAACCCTCAGCCAGCTATTATACCCACATGATAACTACAATGATACATAAAAAATGAGTCAAGAAAAGCAATTTTATTTATTACAGTATTTTTTACAAAATTTGATAGTAACTGCATTTATTACTTTACTCAGATTAACTTTCTTCCAAAGCCGCCTATTTTTTTTCTTTTTTCACGTCCTCCTTCTCTATCACCCGCATATTTAATCCACTTCTTAATAACCATCTCTATATCAAAAGTTTTTACTGTCTTCAAATTTTGAACCACTGCATTTGATATATAAAACATTAAATTAAAAAAATACGAAAATTATTCTACTTCACAAAAGTGAAAATAAAATATTCCTGGCCGTGATTATTCTACTAACAAAAACAATTGCATCTTACCAATTACAATATCTTTCATTGTCAACTTTTCAAAAGATGATTTTCCATTGGCTCCTATCCAGTTAAACTTCATAATTAATTGATGAGAAAAAACATTTTTCATTATTCTTCTACAACAGTCTCCCACTTTTTTTCCTCCATACGATGCCAACTTTTTCACCTTTGAAAATTAAACAAAAACATTTAAAAATAACACTTAAATATGGTCGAAACTATTTTTAATTAAGACATTCATACCAATGGTTTTTTGGTTATATCATTCTGTAAAGTCTTTCTACTGATTCTAATTCTTCAATAAACTCTAAGAACTGTTCTTTGAAATGTCGAGGGGCTTTGTTCTGGAAAAGAGGGATTAGCAAAACATTTATATTAAAATTAAAAATATGGTGCTATTGATTTTTTTTGGTGAAAAATATCATACCACGTAAAACGCGTTTTGGATTATATAACCTCCTGTTTTCTGAATAATCCAAATCTTTTCCAATGGTGCGTTCTTCTTAGGGAAAAATAACTATTATTGTACTACACATCAGTAAATTCTATTTGACAGTATAAAATTTACTAACCGTTAGCTTTTCTAAGACAGGAAGACAAGTATGTCTGATCCATATAGTTATTTTCCAAATTTCTTCCTAATAATAAAATAGCTTTACTAAATAAATTTTATTAATAATCTAGAGATCTGTTCAATTAATGTTTCTAAAAGTTATTTAAAAATTTGTCAAAAACATTAGAATTCAGTAAACATTGACCCTTAATTAGCATTTTAAAAAAGTTTTGGTAACTGGTCCAACTTATATTATAATTACCTTGAAAATGATTCGTTCTGTGGTTAAGTGTGGGTGAATTCGAACTTTCCATAATTCTTGGTGATGACTGCCGCTTCCTATGTTGCTCTAACTAACGACTGAGCTTCCCCACGAATCGGTGGCGACCGCGATTGAGTTTCCCCACGCCTTGGTGAAGACCGCGAATCAGAATACCTACGCCTCGGTGAAGACCGCGAATGAGACTCCCTACGCCTCGGTGAAGACCGCGATTGAGACTCCCTACGCCTCGGAGAAGACCGCGATTGAGACTCCCTACGCCTCGGAGAAGACCGCGATTGAGACTCCCTTAGTCCCGGTGATAAACGCGATTGAGAACAGAGACCTGCACGGGCCGAGTTTTTCAGGCCCGACCCAAGCCCGGCCCGGTTTTAGCATTTTAAATAAGCCCGAACCCGGCCCGAGTCCGAGTACATTGTTGGTTTTTTGGCCGGTCCGGCCCGGCCCGTTACATGCATTAACCAAGCCCGGCCCGGCCCGGCCCGACACATTGCATGAATTGAACAGGCCCGACCCGGCCCGGCCCGTTACACGTAGTACAGTTGTAATTTATATATTTTTTTACATAAAATCAATGATTTGAATTCATATTTGCTTTAGCGTCGTGCATTTTTCATTTCTTTTGATAATTGTTCGTTACATTTGTCCTTAGAAGCTTATACTCACTTAATTATCTTTCATTTGAACTTTGGATTAAATGATAATCAAGTTCGGCCCGGCCCGGCCCGTTAATTTTCAAAATTTTAAAAGCCCGACCCGGCCCGGCCCGATACAATTTTCAAAAGTGGAAAGCCCGGCTCGGCCCGACCCGATCGGGCCGGGCCTCGGGCCGGACCGGGCTTAAGCCCGGCCCTTGCAGGACTCTGATTGAGAATCCCTTAGTCTCGGTGATAAACGCGATTGAGAATCCCTTAGTCTCGGTTATAAACGCGATTGAGAATCCCTTAATCTCGGTAATAACCGCGATTGAGACTCCCTACGCCTGCGTGGCGGTGACTGAGACTCCCTACGCCTGCGTGGCGGTGACTGAGACTCCCTACGCCTGCGTGGCGGTGACTGAGACTCCCTACGCCTGCGTGGCGGTGACTGAGACTCCCTACGCCTGCGTGGCGGTGACTGAGACTCCCTACGCCTGCGTGGCGGTGACTGAGACTCCCTACGCCTGCGTGGCGGTGACTGAGACTCCCTACGCCTGCGTGGCGGTGACTGAGACTCCCTACGCCTGCGTGGCGGTGACTGAGACTCCCTACGCCTGCGTGGCGGTGACTGAGACTCCCTACGCCTGCGTGGCGGTGACTGAGACTCCCTACGCCTGCGTGGCGGTGACTGAGACTCCCTACGCCTGCGTGGCGGTGACTGAGACTCCCTACGCCTGCGTGGCGGTGACTGAGACTCCCTACGCCTGCGTGGCGGTGACTGAGACTCCCTACGCCTGCGTGGCGGTGACTGAGACTCCCTACGCCTGCGTGGCGGTGACTGAGACTCCCCACGCCTGCGTAGCGGTGACTGAGACTCCCTACGCCTGCGTGGCGGTGACTGAGACTCCCCACGCCTGCGTGGCGGTGACTGAGACTCCCCACGCCTGCGTGGCGGTGACTGAGACTCCCCACGCCTGCGTGGCGGTGACTGAGACTCCCCACGCCTGCGTGGCGGTGACTGAGATTCCCCACGCCTTGGTGGCGGTGACTGAGATTCCCCACGCCTTGGTGGCGGTGACTGAGATTCCCCACGCCTTCGTGGCGGTGACTGAGATTCCCCACGCCTTGGTGGCGGTGACTGAGATTCCCCGCGCCTTGGTGGCGGTGACTGAGATTCCCCGCGCCTTGGTGGCGGTGACTGAGATTCCCCGCGCCTTGGTGGCGGTGACTTAGATTCCCCGCGCCTTGGTGGCGGTGACTGAGATTCCCCGCGCCTTGGTGGCGGTGACTGAGATTCCCCACGCCTTGTTGGCGGTGACTGAGATTCCCCACGCCTTGGTGGCAGTGACTGAGATTCCCCGCGCCTTGGTAGCGGTGACTGAGATTCTCTACGCCTCTGGGATGATGGTTTTTCTGAACGCCTTGGCGAAAGTTGACTTTCTTTACAATACGTTGATGATATATTGTCCGATATCCTTGGTGAAGGGATCGCTTGTTCTCTCCTTTGACTTTTTGTTACGTCCAGCGAAAAGTGGTTTTTTGGAACTGAGCCTTCATTATTGTAAGGAGATGTTTTCTCTGGTTCCCTAGGACTCGGTGATACAGGTCTTTCCTGAGGCCCTGGCGATTTCTGCACTAACAGTGGAGATGGGTTTTCCATAGGCATCAGTGATTCCATATTAGCAGATACAGATGGGAAAAAAATTTTATCAGTTTTTTTATGCTTTGAAGCTTCCAAGTTTGAGGGAAGTTTTGGAGCTGGAGGAAGAGAAGGTTTCTTGCTCTTCTTTTTCCCATAGTTCACTGGAGGATAGATTTAAAGAAAATAGGGTATGATATTTTTGTCAATAAATCTTATAAGGAAGTAGATAGCTTTCCAATTTTTGAAGGCAAAATACATGGGGGGAAAAGACTCAAACCGAACCATCCACCTTCAAACCGAGGTTTCTATTCCCTTTAATAATGTGTGAACCCTTACTAGCTGGTAATGATTCTGTCGAAGGGCTCGATTTATTCTTCTTCCGAATTTTGCTGGACGTCAGCTTTGATGGTTCATGATCTAATAATATTTGCCGTTAATTCACACATTGATTTAAAACAAATTAACTTAAGGTCACACCTGTGTCTGAATTTGAACTTTTCCTGTCATTGCTCCGCTTTTCCTTCGCCCCGCGTCTGTGGCCCCTTCCGTACGCAACTTCTACTTCGCTATTTAAATCCGATGTCATTTCTGCTTTACTTAATTGCTCTCTAGCCCGGATATATGTCACTATTCAATTGACAGATAATATATATATCGCCAACAGCTAGATATTACACACTTACTAGTTTTAAATAAAATTTTCCCAGTATATAAAGTCCAGTTCTCTTGGAATGGGGCACATTTCGCTATCATGTTTGTAACTTCATGAATTAATGTTTGAGGTGTGGCACCAGGAAAGTGGAACCACCTCTACCGTATTCTCGATTTCAAAACTAAATACCACAAACATCTAAAAAACGTTTAAACATCCTTATATTACATCACATCTGATTCATTATTATTTGGGATGGAGAATTATCTAGATCCTTAATTAAAATAACAGCTTAATTGTTATCTTTCATTTTGGAGAGATTATATAAAATAATGAATCTACAATTTAGAAAGAGGTACCTATCTATTATATTGAAGAAGGTACGAGTGTTTAATAGTACTTATTAAGGTTGCAACCCCATAGTCGTAGAGCATGCAATACAGACGGTGCGACGTCATTTAACATGTTCTTTAAAATAATACTTCAAGACAAATAAAAGAAATTGGAATTTTCCCTTAAAAATAGTTATAAATTAGCTTTAAACTATTATAATGCTACGAGCTGTGAAGTAAAGGAACAATTTTTACGATGTTACCAGTGCTACTGGGGTAAAGGAAACATTTTTTATCCAATGCAGAAAGTGGGTATGTTTTCTCTTCTTTCGAAATTTTTGCTTTAAACATCCCCAAAATTGACGAACGTAATGGATAATCAAAAATATCATCAACAAACTTGCAGAGCTTCCCTATGAGCATTATATTTTTTTGCGGTGTTTGATAAATCTCACTAACTTTCATGACATCACCCGTGACCAATTTAAATACACTATCTGAATGTGTAGAAACACAAAACTTTGAGGTTTCAAGTTTTTTGAAAGACCTTGAACCAGGGGGTAACGTAGGGTTATTACTTTTAAACTCCCTTTTAAGGCACGTTTGCTGATCATTATTTGGTTTCAAAAATAATTCACATTCATTGAATCTTTTGAATAGTTGTTGCAAAGGTAAGGAAAAGCACTAAATGAATCCAAAGGACCAAAGCGTTTCGCGTCAGATGCTAAGTGAGTCAACGAGTGAATGTTGAGAACCACAAACTCTTTCCCATAAAATTCTGGGCTAGACGACACAAACGTGTCTAATAGCTCACCCGCATAGTCACCATGAGTTTGACTAAGTTCCGGAGACGCCAAAATATATATAGCGCAGGATAAGATTCGGAAGTGTTTTACTACATTTGTGGGTAGAATTCCTTCCCCCAAGATAGGGCCAGTATACAGCAAAAATTGCCTAAACTCCGTTGCTTTCCATCGGTCAATATATTTTAGTGCTCTAGGTTTTCTAGCAAACTCTGAAGGAATATGTTTTCTACATGCTTCTAATCTAGCTGAAAAGTCTAAAATCATTTGGCCACTTAAAGCCGGGCTTTCCACTTTTGAAAATTGTATCGGGGCGGGCCGGGTCGGGCTTTTAAAATTTTGAAAATTAACGGGCCGGGCCGGGTCTGGCTTTTAAAATTTTGGAAATTAACGGGCCGGGCCGGGCCGGGCCGAACTTGATTATCATTTAATCCAAAGTTCAAATGAAAGATAATTAAATGAGTATAAGCTTCTAAGGACAAATGTAACGAACAATTATCAAAAGAAATGAAAAATGCACGACGCTAAAGCAAATATGAATTCAAATCATTGATTTTATGTAAAAAAATATATAAATTACAACTGCACTACGTGTAACGGGCCGGGCCGGGTCCGGCCTGTTCAATTCATGCAATGTGTCGGGCCGGGCTTGGTTAATGCATGTAACGGGCCGGGCCGGACCGGGCCAAAAAACCAACAATGTACTCGGACTCGGGCCGGGTTTCGGGCTTATTTAAAATGCTAAAACCGGGCCGGGCTTGGGTCGGGCCTGAAAAACTCGGCCCGTGCAGGTCTCTGATCCATAATATAAGGTCCGTTAAGTAAGCAAGGAAATGTTTTATCCCCATATTTGAAACCATTTTCAAACAGATAGGTAAGTTCAGCCAAAAATGGCTCTAAAAATTCGGTTAAAGATCCCGGCTTACTGTTACCACAAAATATCCCTACGGGAAAAATATTTCCAATCGATCCGTCGAAAAATTTGAATACAGATACTAATATTGGCCAAAAGGTTTTGTTAGAACTTTTAAATAAAGGTATGCCGTCTATGTTAACAGAAAATGAAATAGCATTCTGATAATTAGGATGCAAATCCAAAAATCTCGTTAAACCTGCCTTGAACCCAATATGCCAATACTCTCCACCAGTTACAGCTTTTATACCAGTTACAGACCGTTCTGTATGTAGAAGGGTTCGGCTGTCTTTGGGTAGCTCTACATGACCATGAGATATAAGGATTTTTAGTAAACTATTTAACCTTACAGTATCAATGTTATACGTTAGAGCCCAGTTACGTATGTTCTCAGATATATCTGGTAGAAAATCCACAGATGAACTAGTATCACTAGAAAAACTATCCATAAACCTATCAAAACCTTCACTTGAGCTATCTGAGATATCGTGATGCGAATCCCTTTCTTCCTCAGATTCATTATTTACATCTAACATATGCGTGGTTGGAGCTGTAAAATGATCATTGGACACATCACTTAATTCACCGTTAGATTCACCTCTTCCGCAACTTTCTCTTTCCTCGTTTGTGACCCGCTCTAAAACTTGACTTACATAATTGGCTCGCCTTCTACGCATTTGCCTTTTAGATAAACCAAATTCACTATCCTTATCATAATTAATTCCATTTCTCTTGGACTGCCTAGCATCGCTCATACGTAACAAAAGCGATATAAATTAAAGAACTTTATCGTGGACCGTATAAAACAATGAAAGTTCAAAATTTGAACATTACTTTCGCTTCTTGGCAGTTTCACAGATACACCCTGTCCTTGGAAATTTCACAGATACTCGATACACCCTGTAAAATATAGTTGTTAATTAAACAGACTAAGCTGTCGTTCGAGATTGGGAGTTGCCTGTCCTATAGCGTGAAAAAAATTTCCTCGCGCGCAGTCTTTATCCATTTAACTATTTTCCCTTCTATTTTTAGAAAAAAAAACCGTTCTTTTAAGGTATTATCTTGCCTGAACCTTTCCTTTAATCTCTCTAACATATACTCTACCCAATCATGTTCAAGTTTTAAAATTAATTGAATAATATAATATAAATTTCAAGATTGCTTTTTCAATTTAGTTAACACGATTTTCATCTAAGCCTTTGCCTATTTACAGTACGCAACAAGTCTGAGAGGGTGAGACTGGGAAAACCCCCTTTTTTAGTGTCCACCTTACTCAAAGCTAGGCCTAACCAAAAATGAAACATTTACGTACGTAACGACACGTTACGAAGATCTATGGTACATAATATAATAAATAAACCTTTGCCGATAATAATAATAAGAGAAAAATAGAGTAAATACCTGAAATCGTTTCGAACTCCCAGTTGAAAACACTGTTTAACGGCTACGTTCTCCAAAGCTTTGTCTACTAAAGCGCGTCAGCTCAGCTGTCCGTTCGCCAGAGACGACTAGGATAAAAAGCGCACGATGATGAAATGACTACACGCGCGGCTCGAACAGGCTGGGAAAAAACATAATTTTTAAACTAGTCCTTGGGACCAGTGACCCCCTAGTTTCCGAAATAATAAACTGGTCTCCAGACTGGTCCCCACCCTTGTTCTCCTATAGATTTGCAATTTATAAACTAGTCATTGGGACCAGTGACCCTCACGTTTTGAATAAAAAAGTGGTCCAAGCTATTAATAAACTGGTTTTTGACCTGTAAACCTGTCTTATTTCCTAGCCTGGGCTCGACTCTCCGTTACCGAGATCGCGTTCAGAAATGCGAAACTGAAGTTACCGGTGACAAAAAGCACCCTCCTATCTCCATGCTTTGCGACACCAGTTTGAATTATGCGTGCACTGCTTACTGAACGCGAACCCATTTTTCACGTGGCCGCGTGGATTAAGGGAAGGGGTTAACCATAGCTGTTTTGGTTTTTTTCCCTGATTTTAAGTCCGTAAGGATGAGATACCTGCCACCTATAGCTTGTTTCATTTCAATGTTAGAATACTAATTTAATAATTTATCTTATTCGAATTTGTAAATTTATTATGCACTTGGGTACTTTATTTTAAAAAAGTCTATAATTAAGTAATTAAATATATATAAAAACTGGGATTACCTGCCATCTGTCGACAATTTTCAAATTACACGTGGTATACCAGTCTTTCAAATAAATATTTTTTTGTTTCATTTAATACATGTTTTAAATTAGCGGGTAATTATTTGCAAACCATCGCAATATAGATTTTCATAATTTTGTATAAGGTGTAAACGTTACAAAATTATTCTCAAAGTAATTTCAAATAATCTTGCAAAAAAATTAATCATATAATATATATATATATATATATATATATATATATATATATATATATATATATATATATATATATCACTATCATGGAAAAATAAAAAAAACATAGTGATAACTCGATGATCATAACCAGAATGCTTAAGTTGGTAAGTAGTAAGTTAGAGAGTGAGGTTAGAGATTCGATAATTGGGACGTAATCCTTATCGCCCGGATCTATCCATTTGATACCAACCAAGCCTAATTGATACTTAGCTTACGTATCGAAAGGTTTCTTTGAAATATGTTTTTCTAATATATTCTGTTCTTAAGCCACTACTTAAAACACAGCCAGACACTAACGTTTTACAAAGAAGATATTTAAATCGCTCTATTTTGTCATTACTAGCCTGAATATATAATAAACCGAATCTATCACAATTTTCTTTCAATATCAAAAATAATATTAAATTCATTAACTATTGTTTGAACACTAGTTGATTGTAATAGATGTTTTGCCTCAAGTTTGAGCAAAAATTGGCTTAAATTGTCTTGTATGTTTTCCGTATCTAGAGGTGTAGCATCATAAAATAAACCTTAACTTCCTGAACCGTGGACATTTAAATTACTACAGATAGAATCTTCTACATTACAACTTGATTCTGGTTGTACTAAAACTATTGAACAAAACTCAGAAATTTCGCTGTATTTATGGTGTCTCGAAAAATGAGCTGTAAAAATGTGCTTTTAACTGCGTGTGCTCTTACAAGTTACAGCCTGAGAAGAGGCAGGAAAAAATCGTTGTTTTGTATGATGCCTCATAAGGTCCATGAGCAATTTTGGCGTTGGAAATGCTTTTTTGGCAAAGTGTAATGGAGCGCGTGAATACCTGATTTCTAGCGGGTATTTGTTGTGGTCCAGACTTGTTAGAATGATCTCTGCAAATGTGACTTCTTACACTAGATGCAGCTCCAAAATGTCTGTTACAGTTCTTTACGAAACAAAGAAAACTAACATTTGGGATATTTCGGTGACACATATAGTGTGATGAATGCTTGTTTTGCGTTGAGAAAATTTTCTGACACACTGAACAGATGTACAATAGGGAATGCATTCTTCAATTAATTTTTAAAATTGAATTGCCCTTACAGTGTTGATTTTATATTCAGTACCTATTATTTTTAGATTTAAAAAATGGTGATTTTGTTATATTTTATTAACTTGATAAGTACGGGTTTTATTATATTTATGAAGTACGGGTTTTATTATATTTATGAAATAAGTATTGTTTGAAATGTAAATACTTGTTTCCTAGAATGTAATAAATGAAGATTTAGTTCCTAAAATTTCATAATTAAAAATACATATCTTATTTAATTCACCTTATTCTCTATCGCCGGAGGTACCGTCACCCACGTGGGAAATCCTCAGCACTGGAGACTGAGCCTGGTGGAGGTCCGCCGGAGCGAACGGCCACCGTTGCCGGAAAGCTTGTAGTTGCCATTCCTGCAGCTGAATTCATGGGCGGCGCCGTACCAGCAGCAATGCCCCGTGGGAGATTATGGTAAATGGCACCGACAGCAAAACGGTCGCGGGAATTTGTTCCGAGTAAGATGGGGCATCGTTTGTCTCGATGACTACCACTATCGGTCCCTGGAAGGCGTCAAAGAGATATTAATTTGCGTCACGAATAGTTTCCCACGGTTCTCGCGAGATTCATTGACGCGAAAAGTTAAAATAACTAGAAGTCACATCTGTGATGGCATGCACGCGTAAATACTGTTCTACGTCTGAGTGAGACCGAAGAGTCTTAAGCGGATAATTCGCTGGAGGGTGATAATTTATGTCCAGTTCAGGACCTCCAGGCTTTGGTTTCTTCCTCATGACTATCTCACGTTTCCATCCTCTACGAAAAGGATTGACAAATCGCATAGGATTTATGGGAATAGGGCTGGACAATTCCTTATCGTCTTCCTCGGATTCAGAGGAAGAACTGGAATCGTCAGGGTGAGATAGAGGACAGGGTGGAAGGAGAGACTTCTCCCTCGAGCTCCTATCAGGAGAGGAAGGAGGAGAAAGGTCTGGCGGTATCCGATTTACTCGGAAAACCGCTGGAGGATCGGAGAATAGGGCGAATGCGTCTGGCTCAGAGTCCTCAGGTAGATCAGAGACTTCTGGGAAGGCCTCTGGTACTTCTTCCGACGGGGAGTAAGAGGATCCATCAGTGGATGAAGATGAGGTTTGATTGCTCCTCGTTTCTTCTCCAGACGACTCGGTCTGCGCTTCTTGGTCTCTCAACAGTCGTTGTCTTCGTTCTCGTCGAGTCTCACGACGTTCGACACCAGTACTGACTCCAGCGTCCTGAAGTATAGGTACGGACTGTGACGTTGTAAAACTTGAAGATGAACTACTTGAAGTTGAGGATGACTGGCTTCCGTCCGGTTGGCAGACATCTTTATTTGACCAATACATCTTTAGATGAGCAATATTCTCGATGGCTTTTCCTTTTCCAGTTTCTGGGTCTTCTAATTGATATTGCAATCGGTTTTATCTTCTTTGCGATTTTGTAGGGACCATCCCATTTGGGACATAACTTAGCGGCAACATTACGTGCCGCTTGAGACAAGGGTTGCGTCTACTTCCAGACAAGTACACCAACGGGAAATTCAATCCCTTCCCGCCTTTGATCGTAGTAGCGTTTCTGGTGCGCTTGCGCTTTCATGGCAAGTTCTTTAGACAAAGCAAGTTGCTTCCCTAAAGCTGAGAGCGATGCGGACCTTTCAACATAGTCCGCTACTGGCATACAATGATACACACGTCCAAGTCCCAGGGAAATCTCGGTTCCCTACCCAGGTTTAGGTAGAAAGGAGTTTTTCCTGTATGTGTAGTTGAGTTGATGGCGAACTGAATAAATGGCAAGTTCTCATCCCATCTTCGGTGATCTTGACCAACGAACATCGAAATAATTTTGCCCAGAACCCTGAGGCGACGTAAAGCGCGCGCCACCGAAGAGTGATGGACGCTATCAAACGCTTTAGCCACGTCAATAGAGACTAGGGAAAGGGCGCGACGTTTCTTTTTAGCAGCACTGATAAGGTAGTCCAACAAGAGCGTGTTGGCCATTGCACCATCTTCAGTCACAAAGCCTTGTTGGGCAGGGTTAAGGTCAAGTGAAAGGCGCAGACAATGGGCAAGGATGTTATGTAGAAACCGGATAAAAGTAGAGAGTATTGTGATTGGACGCCACTTGGTATCGCGAGAGAGATTGCTCTTTTTCGGTATGAGGACTGTGCGGCAGTTCTTGAGGGCTGCGGGAATATTACAATAGTACAGGAACGCGTTATAGAAACACAGGAGCGCTTTAGGGTTGAGTTTGCGCAGGTCTTTGAGGATAAGGCCATCGGGCCCTGGGGACGATGACAGCTGAAGAAGAAAGGCCGAAGGCAGTTCCGCTTCAGTGACAGGGTAGTATGTAGGTGCGTGCAATGGCTTAGGGACAAATGGCGCAGATTTGATAAGACCGGGTTTAGAGAAAAGAGAGCCGTACGTGTCGCGTATATCGTCGCTATCGGGACTAAGAGACGACTCTGGGGCGGGATCGAGGATGAGTTTAGCGAGTTTCCGGCGGTTCAATTTGAAGAGGCGTTAAAAAAAGCCGTATTGTTTACGTTTTGAAGTGCGACGGACATGGTAGCTGATTATGAAGATAGGCCATTATATCGTTAAGGACACAGGCGTCTTGTGCGATAAGTTCGTCTAGGGGCATTGCGCTCTCTAAGGCTGCCAAAGCGGCAGAAATTGCCGGGGGCCAACGGCCGCTCGAAGGATGATCGGTGGTATCCGCTGTTGGGATGACTTGCAGGGGGGATAAGGGCGAATCGGGAGTGGATTGTACAATGGGAGTAGAAGGAACCGAAGAAAATAAATATTATAAATTTAAAAATCGTTCACATGAATAATATGGAGCCAGCGTCACCTAGAAGTGATTTTTCGAAGCACTATTTAAAAATTGTGAACGAAACATCATCATCATCTTCTTCTACACACTCGGTCAAACTAAATGCCCATCGTTTATATGATGTGGCTAAAAACGAAAAACAGTCCCGTAATCTGACCTTCAGTCAATTGATAAACCTCACACATATCGTTTGTTTTTTTCGGCTTTGGTCCAAACCAAGACTTTTTTTATAATTTTCAATGAAATTTCCATGTTTCTACCCTCTTGTGGTTGGGTTGGTGGTGGTTGAGTTGATGGTGGTGCCCGTGCCCGTTTCTGCCGGTAAGACCGCCAACGCGTCGCCTACCATGTTATTGTATATATAAGTCAACTATTTATGCTGGAGCCTTTAACACCTTTGGCTGGCTTGTGTGCGATATTGTTTTTTTTATAATTGATTTTGGTCTTAAGCTTTGACCACATTGAGCTCGCGTTCGCGCCTTCGTCTATTCGCATCTTCGCAACAGATCAAGAAAAACATTTGCACTTCTGTTCTGATACACGCAAAAAATTGCTTTTCTCATTCTGAGAGCCAATAAAGTTTGAGCAATCATTGCGCCATCTGCCCTTCTCCATCGACGTTGTCCTAAGAGAAAAACGAAACTAATCGCCCCAGCCTTCCTCTCGTCTGCGATTGGTGCTTTTCTCGCGAAGGCTCGAAATTCTTGGCCTTGTCGCAAGAAATTTGTATCTTCGCGAGGTGAGTACGCAAAGTAGCGAAAACCCAATGTGGACAGTAGCGCGAACTTGCAAACAAGCAAAGCGAAGATGCGAACTCGCAAAATGTGTCTGTCTGGACAGGCCTTTAAATGCATAGATTCTCTGTCCTACAGTTTCAGTCTAAAATCCCTTTCTATATACTTTTATACCATATACCTTCTTACATGTTGCTAAATATTAGAACAAAATTACGCTATGAAAGCCTCGGCCCTAAAAAGCTCTAAGATTGCTTGCATTAGGGCCACCTAGGGATAGAAGGGAACTTCACTGTCTTTTTTAATTTCAGTAGGGAGCTTTCAGATGGGATAGTAGTACGTCACACCATACCAAATCTTACCGCAGTTCTGGCAGCCATATTGGGTGGTCTCGGCTTCATACTTGCTTTAAACCCACCAATATGGAAGCGTAAATTATGTTACGAGACTCGGCTCCTCATCCAATTTCCTCCTCGTTCTGTTCTCTTACAATAAATTTAAACATATAACTTTAAATTTTAGGACTTAGCTTCAAAACTCGTTAATTAATAATATTAACTATGAAGAATAGTGTTCAAAACATACTTACGAGGTTAAAGTTAGTCTGGCTGGATTAAAAATGACCCTATTTCATTGAATAAACTTATTTTACTGGTAATCAATTTATTCCCTCTCAATAATTTTAAAAATTTACTTATCTCGGCTTTTCTACCACAATTCCATTCCCCGAAAACATCTTATAACTTCATTTATCACTTTTAAGAGTTTTCGTGTGGAAAAATACCATATAACTACACATAACAATGACAAAACGATTAAGGTTAGTCTGCTTTAGCCTCTGCTATGCCTGATACGAACAAGGAGGATGTATAGTTCTATACATGTAAGTTTTAATTTAAAAAAGAAACTTTCAATATTTGGGCCTTCAGTCACTTGATCAACTCTCTTGTTATCGATACTTTTTAGGACTTAGTTAAATCCAAAACGTTTTGATTAATTCATTGAGGTAAGAAACAAGTATGGGTGCGTTTGCTCCATGTACAAAGAAAATCCAAACCCACCCCATCACAAGTGCTTTAAAAATTATGAGGGATCGTCTCCCGCTATGGAATCTGATATTTTGATTGAAGGTTTTCAAAAGAGCAAAGAATTTCACGGCGTGGAATACAGAACAATTATTGGCGACGGTGATTATTCAGTTCACAAGAAATTGAAAGAGTCCGTTTCATACGGCGCAAAGATAAAGAAAAGTGATTGCGCGAACCACGTTGTAAGAAATTATCGATCCAAGTTATGTAATTTGGCGAAATCAACTGAAGAGTTTCATAGGTTAGAATAGTGAAGATAGGGAAGGGTGTAAGAGGCGCTATTGCTTATGTGGCGAAAGTAATGCAAAATTAAATATTTGAGAACAAAAACAGTAAAGAAAAAAACTTGGACCTCGCTATAACTTTTAAAAAATTCGCGAAGCAGCTAAGAATGGACGTGAGAAATGTTCATTGTCACGTGTTTGGGCGCCACACAAGGTGTAGGGCTTACTATTGCAAAAATGTTGGAAAAGACAACTCGAAGCATTTATCCAGAGCCATAGACATGAAATTGTTAGAAGCGTCCCAACGGGTTCATGATCTGGCTTCTTTTCTTCTGGACAACGAAACAAACAACTTGGCCAAGAATTACATGTCTCTGGTCGCAAAAGCCGTCGATGGTAAAGAGATTTGTTTCAACAGAAGGGGGTCTTATTTTACCAGGTGTACGGCGGCTGCTTGCAATTCCATTTAGGAAGAGAGTGGCATGTAACAACAGTCAGAGCTATAAATAATGCCAGGCCTTATCAAACAGTTAAAAATCACGCCTCCAGAATTGAAAAACAGAAGAAGTTGAAGAAAAGGTCACTAGCTAAAGAAATGGATGAAATGGAAGAATCAGTGAAAAATAGCAGTTTCGACCCGAAGAACTATTGTCCACATTCAGAGAAGCCAGACATGGATACGGAAAATATGGAAAGAAGACGATATGCAATTTTGAGAGGAGGAAAAAAAATGTCATAGAAAAAAGTACAGTGGACCAGGCTGCATGTGACGAATAGAAAATGCAAAGATCAAAGCGCCTTACCGCTTCAAATTTCGGAAAGGTTGCTAAGAGAAAGCCAGATACTGGTTACGGTACGCTAGTCCAACAATTAGTTCATCCGAAGACATTTTCGAGCTATGCTATTGAATGGGGCAAATCGAAGGAAAAGGATGCCATAGAGTACCAGACAATAAAGAATGTATCGGTAAAGCCAAACGGATTGTTTTTTGATTTGAAAAATGGGTACTTAGCCGCTTCTCTGGATGGCCTAGTTGGAAATGATGGCATTATTGAAGTAAAATGTCATTAGCTCGACATATCCATCCACGCGATGCAACATCAAAACTACCAGCATTTTGCTCAAAGGTGTTAAATGGCCATCTTCAATTAAAGAAAACCCACGATTATTATATTCAAATCCAAGGCCAACTTCGCATTGCAGAAAAAAACTATTGTGACTTCGTAATTAGGACCCCTTGGGGCATGAAAGTAGAAAGAAATTTCAAAGACCATAAATTCTGGGAACACAAGCTCGAAAAACTAAAATAATTTTATCTAAAATGCATGCTGCCGAGATAATAGTTTCACGGTACTTGCGATCAATGCCAATACGTGAACCCGAACTCGGAAATAAAGTAAAAATAAAAGCAAAGGTATGTACATAATGAGCGTAGATAGAATCCCCCTCGAATTCTTTCAAATTGAAATAATGAGTCCTATTATTTATGATACATGGAAACTGTCTAGCAAACATGTCAATTAATGTCCCTGGTGGGACTTGGACGGAGACAGTTAGTAAATTGTACACCGCTAAGTTACTAACCTAAATTTATGTAAGGGGCATTAACGCATTGCAATGTGTAATATTCGCCACATTCATATAAATTAAAGACTTCATTCGGTATGGGGTTTATTACTAAATCAGAATCTATAGTACGTTCAGCTCTCCCGTAATCCTTATCCCGTCCGATGGCTTCCAATTTTCAAATTCTTCTTGAAGGGATAGAATCAATCTTTTGACTACTAATGAAAAGCTTTCATTTTTTTAAATCAGATAGAACCTAAAATTACGTTTTTTAAAAATATATAGATATTGATAGTTTTAATAACTTAACTATTTTTAATTAATTTTTAAAAGTATTAGTTTTCGGCGCCGCTCCGATCACTGCCCCCTCTACAGGCGTTTGCAAAAACACGAGCGAAAAAACTAATTCCTCCCGCGACCCTCCTCTCGCTCGGAGGTACAGTAGATTTACTCCTAAAAGTAGTTTTCATACTATTCTGCATTTTCGCCAAATTAATATAACACATTTCGATACGGATGCTTTAAAAGTTGTAAAGAAAGGTAAATAGTTTCACCGTAATTTTGGTTTTCAAAGTAATAGTTTTACTATGTTTAATTACAATTAAAAATATGTTAAAGCTTAGATTAGGGCCATTAGGCTAAAATAAAGTCATACCATTATTATACATGGAAGCTAAGCCTTTGCCAAAATAGCGCAAAAATGTAACCGAGTTTAAGAGAACAAAGGATAATAAACATGAAAAATCAGAATTATGTTTACAAGGGTCTTCTCAAATATGCGCCGCTTCCCCAGTGATAGTGAAGGTGAAAAGCTACTATACAGTGGTCTAGAGCTCCCTTAATTCTCCTATTTCCAAACAACCAATGAATCAAGAGACATTAGCAACGTCACTGTGTGAAAAACAAGTTGGGCGGTATTTCGCGGCTAGTTTGAATTTCAAAATATCTAACGTACTTTTCTTAATTTAAAACGTTTTAATTCTATTTTTTTTTTGGCACATAATTTTAGGCACATTTTTTACCTAAAACTGCCCTCATCTTGTACTAGTCGGAACAAAACAACCAATGAATCAAGAGACATTAGCAACGTCACTGTGTGAAAAACAAGTTGGGTGGTATTTCGCGGCTAGTTTGAATTTCAAAATATCTAACGTACTTTTCTTAATTTAAAACGTTTTAATTCTATTTTTTTTGGCACATAATTTTAGGCACATTTTTTTACCTAAAACTGCCCTCATCTTGTACTAGTCGGAACAAAAGTTCTTTCGTCTTACGGTAGATTCTACAATAATGGGAAAATTCTTTCTCGGATCCACATTACACCGAATAGAGTTGAAAAACTCGTTCTGTGTATTACCGGTTTCAAAGGACGCTTAAGGTTCGACCCTGTTGTGGTAGAAAACCATATCCATAAATACGGGAGAAATTAACTACCATAAATATATGAAAATAATTATTACTTTTTTCGGATCTGGATCGGTATTTCAAGGAAGGTTGTTGAATGTCTTATCATTAAACCGTTCTCGTCTTTTATACTTTAATATCACGTGACTTTCTGACCATGTAAACATGGCGCTCTTTTTAGATCAATCATGTTCTTATAGTGAACATGGCGTTTAAACCATGTGTATGACAAGGGCTATTTACCACACAGACCACGTTGTCGAATATGACGCTTAAGCCTAACATTTTCAGGGGTACCTGATTCACTGACGCCATAGGGAGACTATGACACGTCATGTACGTTTCACTGACGTCACAACAAGATTGAGGGGAAAATGTGACGCCGTGTTTGATTCACTGGCACCATAAGAAGATTGTCCGAAAAAATGCGGTGGACGCGATGTCTGATTCATTGACGCCATATTTACTGGTGCCATCTTGCACAACGTTGGCACTGTCTGACGCCAGTGAGCCAAAAGTAACACTTACCTACTACTGTTGGATATGTAAGTTATACAATGAGAATGTGGGTTTGGCTAATACCTTAGACAAAGCTTAGATTATTATTATTATTATTAATTTCATATAATTACATAATTCTTTGAATTTTCGGGTTACTATTGTAAACAAATCAGTTATATTTAAATTTGTTCTTACGAATTCAAGACGAATTAAGTTGTTATCTATAAAATCTCGAATATGATATTTTAAATTGATATACTTAGTACGATTATTGTCTATATTATTTTTAGCTAACGCTATCGAGGTTGGATTACCACAATCTTAACAAGTTTCTAATTTAAATTTTTCTTATAGTTCCTGCACAACCCTTGATAACCAAACAACTTCCTTTGCTTTTGTCACCAGTGCAATATATTCTGCTTCAACTTGATTGGGTCACACAGTCTTGTTTGGCAGTGCGCCATAGAACAAGATTGTCACCAATGTTATCTAGTATACTGTTTAAAAACGTTGTCCAAATTTGATTGTTAATGGATCCAAACGGCTGACTCTTAGACAGCACGGTTTATCGTTTATTTTTGGATAACGTAACTAGTGTCCAAAAAGGTACGATTGAATGATAAGCCAGATTTGGAGTCTCATCAAAAATTGGATCGAGAATCATCTATGAAGTGATCAATCATTATCCAGAACAGGTCAGGATATTATCCATATTTTACGAAAGTGGGCAAAAATGTACTGATGTCCTCCCAATATTAGACTAATATGAAGCCCACAATGGTCAAATTCAAACCAATATTGGACTAATATCAAGTGCGTACTGGGACCCTAATCTCTAACTACATTTGGATCGTTCCTAATCCAAATTATTTGGATTTGGGGTCGGTTCATCCCCAAATGACACTAATCGGTATTCTGTAACTCCAAATCCCTTTTCATTTGGTTCAAACCCTATCCAAACATTTGGGAAGCCTGATGGGCGGACAAATCGTCATTTGGATAGCTCTTTCCTCCTTGTAAACTCCTTTATTCGCCGTCATTTTTCTTTAAGAGCAAAAAAGTTTAGAGTGGGTCCTTTTTCGTTGTGATTTTAATATTTTTCGCGGATTTTCACATGGCTGGATTTTAAATATAATATAAAGTAGGTTTCAAGCTTTAATATGAGCCTGATTTCATAATTTTCCACCATTTTATTGCCCCTCAATCTATTACTAAACTTGGCACTTTTTTTGGCTTACCTGTAATGTGGACGGACCTTTAATACCTAAATCCAAAGCAACAAATGGGGAAACTATTCAAAGAATTGGCCAATGCGGAATATATCACCAAGATGAACCCATGAATACATAGGCTTACCTTTGATTTTTGGCATTAAATAAAAAATAATTTTTGCCCCTCGTTTTAAGCCCCGTTACTTATCTATCTCATAGCGTCGTATTTCTAAAGTTTAGACTTTAAAATGAGTGCTAAGTTTTCTTAAATATCACTTAATTATATAAAATTTCAATATTGTAATTGCGTAAAACATCCGTATTTACGAATGCAATGTTTTTTGTTGAAGTTATGCGCCTTGCATTTGAATTTCGTTCCCTCGAAATTACCTCCTTTAGCCGGCCCGTTGTTTATTCTTTATCGCCCTCTATTTGATTTCGGTCGCTTCAGTCCCGAAAACAGCTGTAGTGGACGGGAAATGTTATTTACTAAAATTGTATGCGGTCAATGTGTTGCTTTTATATTTTTATGCCTCTAATCGTGGTACGCGTCGACGTTTAAGATTTCAACGTGTTTTGCAAAATTAAATCAAGGGTGGACACTATATGGTCTATGCTTTAAAAGGAATTTGACGACGACAGTCAAGCAAAACGGTATTACGCCTTGCCGAAAGTTGACTGAGCTAGTGAGTCTTCGTTAGATTATCACATATCAATGATATAATAAATTCACCCTCGGATATCCTGTGACGAGGAGATTGTTTTAAAGTTAATAACTCTCGATTTTGTAGGTAGATACTGTCTTCTGACACTTGAAGTAACAATTTCATCTTACAAATAGACTAACATCACGAGCCCATATCGTAAATTAACCGATGTTGATATTAAAGCTTAACTATAATACTAATACCAAATTTATTTAACTCAATGAATCTTTAATATCAACATCAACAATTATCTACTGAATGAGATATCTACTTATATTCCTATCCAATTTCTTTCGCAACATTTCAATTTAACGAATAAAAATCTGCAAATGAAGCTCAAACCGATTCATTGGGAAAAGTGCTATAGTGTTCACCGTTACCGATCAGAGATAGATTTCCACCCTTCAGTGGTGTTTATTATGCTTGTGAAATGGTAAGTGAAATCTGTTTAAAATAAACATGGGCAAAAAGTTCTTTATTCATATCAAGTCAATTGCCGAATATCTTAATTTGAGCAAAATTAACAAAATATTCTCTTCATGATTAAATCATGACAAAGTCCAAAAATCTTGTTTGAAGAAGCAAACAATCTACACTCTTAAAAATATGCGTTCAACTTTAAACAAAAGTGCGTGCAGAGCCTTGCTACTGTGCTGGTACGGAATTGCGTTCAATGTTGCACGCCTTTGGCAGCGTGCGACATAGCACACTGAAAATGGCGTGCATATTTGAACGCACGCGTGTTCAATGTCGCATAAATATGCGTTGAAATTGAGACAAATATGCGTTGAAATTGGGACAAATAAGCCTTGAAATTGGGACAAATATGCGTTGTAATTGGGACAAATATGCGTTGAAATTGGGACAAATATGCGTTGAAATTGGGACAAATATGCGTTTAAATTTGGACAAATATGCGTTGAAATTGGGACAAAAATGCGTTGAAATTGGGAAAAATATGCGTTGAAATTGGGACAAATATGCGTTGAAATTGGGACAAATATGCGTTGAAATTGGGACAAATATGCGTTGAAATTGGGACAAATATGCGTTGAAATTGGGACAAATATGCGTTGAAATTGGGACAAAAATGCGTTGAAATTGGGACAAATATGCGTTGAAATTGGGACAAATATGCGTTGAAATTGGGACAAATATGCGTTGAAATTGGGACAAAAACGCGTTGAAATTGGGACAAATATGCATTGAAATTGGGACAAATATGCATTGAAATTAGGACAAATATGCGTTGCAATTGGGACAAAAATTCGTTGAAATTGGGACAAATATGCATTGAAATTGGGACAAATATGCGTTGAAATTGGGACAAATATACGTTGAAATTGGGACAAATATGCGTTGAAATTGGGACAAATATGCGTTGAAATTGGGACAAAAACGCGTTGAAATTGGGACAAATATGCATTGAAATTGGGACAAATATGCGTTGAAATTGGGACAAATATGCGTTGAAATTGGGACAAATATGCGTTGAAATTGGGACAAATATGCGTTGAAATTGGGATAAGCAAGCGCGCAATTTCCTATAAATGTGCATTGAATTTCGGATAAAGAAGTGTACCACTTCGGATGGATATGCGTTCCAATTCGGATAAATAGGCCTTCAATCTAGGTTCTTTAATTTTATAGTTAATATTTATCTAATAATTGCACGTTCTGTTCAAAATATGATAAATACGCGGTAATTAAGATTAATAAAAGCTACTGTGCTTTGAACACCAAATCTGTTATTTGCCAAGGTCTCGTGAAAAATAAAAGGCGTTTTCAAGTTTGAAATCAAATTTTAATTCATTATTATTTTGAATCATATTAAATGAAAATTTAATTCACTTCTTCAACTCTTCATAATGAATTTTAAATAAAAATTTAATTCATTTTTTAACTATTATTGTGAATTTTAAACAAAAATTTCATCCCTCAACGTTTGTAATAAATTTTCAGTGCAAAAATATTTCATTATTTTTTGAAAAAATGTGTGTTAAATTTTAAATCAATAATAACACATATTGTGACTCAAAGCTCAGCCAAAATTAATAATATTTGGTCAAAATTTATACTACCAACTTATTTACAGTATTAATAATGGAAGAGGAGATCTTTTCAGGCTGAATTTTATAAATAATTTTCTGTAAAAATTCCATCGTTCTTTTCAGTTCTTTGGGGTATTCCAACTGAAATGTGTAATATCCCGAGAACAAAGTGGCGACAGCCCCTTGAATACTGTTTACTTCGAACGTCTCCTTTTCGATAATGACCTCTACCTCTGAATTAAAGCAATCTTCACTGAAGAAGTGAATAATTGGAGTTGCATGTTTTGATTCCTATCAACGTTAAGATAACTGTTAACTAACCATATTTAACATTTTCTTAAGAAAACCACAAGTTTGTAACATTTGACCTTTTTCATACATAACTGTTCAATTAACTGCCTCATTAATATTATATAATACTACATAACAGTCAAAATATGGACAAAGTTTAAAAACCTTACAATGTGGGTCATCCATTTGCCAAGGTTTTCCCCAAAAAGGCATGGCATGAGTAAAATGCAAGCGCGGACCTCAAGTTCTACAGATATATTTTTTAAATATGTTGAATAAATTGTACTTGCAAGTTTAATAGTTACCATTTTTGGATTCGCCTGTCAATAACTCGGTTTGGTGTTTAACCATGTCTATCAACTTCTGAGCGTTTTTCTTTTTATCCAAAAGTTTAAATATTTTATCTGTTTTTGATTAAAGTAATGCTTTAAAAGTGTTTCTGCCGACGGTCTCAAATCGAACATCATATTCAGTTCCTTAATCATCTATGATATGATAAAAAATTATATATATTGAACATATTTGGAATTTTTCCTCCCCCCTACCTGATTTTTTTGGACAACATGGGGAACCTTTCAATGACCTCCTTAACTGAATGTTCAAAGGCATACTTCTGTCTTGACTTCATTGTACGAAGCATTTTATCTTCAATAACCGATTGATCTGGATGCAATTTCATTGCTTCTTTTCGCAAAGTCACTATATGATCCTCGATGCTTACATCATCCTCACCAATACCCGAAAGGGTCTATATTCAACAACATGCTATAAATTTATCTGTTCGTATATTACATCATTCATAGGTCCTTTCACCACTGCACTCAATCGCTTAGCTTTATTTGGTGGAGATTCATCTCATTCAGGTTGTGTTGCCAAATCTTTTAGCTTTTCATGTCTGTTTAAGTAACCCTTTGTGTTCTTTCCATGTCGTTCTTTCATTTCCATGACACTTCAAATTAGTGAGTGACAAGCGAAAATGACGAAACTTGTTTTTGAGTGATGTAGTCCATGTGTCCTATGGAAGGTTACTCACTATGAAATATCGCGCCACGTAAGGTAGCTTAACGTATTATGGGTTAATTTTATAGGTCTGAATTTTTATAGTAAACTAATCTTAAAAATCTAGTATTTCTGCATGGGTCGTTCCCTGGCAATTTGTATAACTTACCATAAGACTTAAAGCTTACGTAACCAGAAGAAACGGAAAGTCTATCCTTGAGAAACTTGGGAGAGAAAAGTATTCGCAGCGAAAGAAGTGCGTGTACGACGTACAATCAGAATAAAGACTTTTTTGCCGGTGAAACTAAACGGTCAGCTATTATTCAAAAAACTTCGCCAAATGGGAACAAAGCTTAGTAGGTGGAGGATAAAGCTTTGCTTTTTAATGGAATAGTGGGGAACCAATGGTGATTTCACAAGAGCGGGAGACAATGTTGAAAAGGCGGTTTTAAGGGAAAATTTAAGTTTTGGTTTTAGAAATCAATCCATAGCTTGAATAAAAATATCCAGAAACCCTGATCACTAAATTTTGGTAAAGACAGAAAAGCTAATACCAAATATTTGTTTGTTTAGTTGTAAATCGAAACCGTTAACTTTTGAATGAAAGGAAACCTCAGTGCTTAAAAATCCATGTAAAGCAAACTAGGTATTACGAGGTTAGGTTCTCCTACGTTTGTGAAGGGAGCTTTAGACGTGAGACATCTTCCAAACATCCCCGAATATTTACTAGCCCCTCCTATTGTATTATCGGAGCCCGCGCGTGGGGAGATTTTTGGCGGGAAATAGGGAAAAGTGTCCTTCAATACCAGTTTTTAGACATGTTAAGCAACCACGTTATTGAAAACAAACGTGTATGTTAAACCATTTTCATATAAAAAAAGAATTGTCCAAGGTGGCTAGAGAGATTAAGTAAACCAAAAAGGTGGACTAGATGTATGTCTCAATAAAAGAAACCAGTGTTTAGTTACCCAGGTTGGCTTAATCTCTCTATTTTGAGTAAAAAGCAGCATTGACGAAATTATCAAAAAGCTACGTCACAAAATATTGAGAAAATAAAATGATTTAAAATACATCCCAAAAAATTAAAATGTGGGCCAGAACTTCCAGAAGACGACAACCTGACCATTTTATTAAATTTGTGGTGAGTTAGGGTTCGGTGTGGTTAGGGTGTGGTTAGGTTCAAAGGGGGGCCATGTTGCCCTCTTTCAGAATATTTTTTGTACGGATTATACATTCTTGACATTAGGTTAAAGAGTTAACAACGGACGCTACAATAGTACAATTTGAATGAAATATATTTTCTGGCAATCACCCATATAAACATTAAAATTTTACAAATTCCCTTTTTGTTTTTAAATTAAAACAATGAAAGCTCGCTTACCTTTAGAACCGATTCTTCCTGGAGTAGCTTTTCGAATTTTATAATTAATATATTTGTGGATTATTATTTCCCGGTAGACAAAAAGTCCGTTGCAGTATGGTGGAACACGATGGCTTAGAGACTTCGAGAACAGTGGCTAAAGAAAATGGCCAAAGAGACGCGGAGAGGTACAGTCGCGAAAGGCTTGACGTTTTCGCCCCCTCTCTTTATTTGTAAGGGATTCTGGATTTAGCCCCAATTTTCTTTTAAATGGGACAGTAAGCCCCTTTCCAACCCCCACCGCTGAAAATTGAATACGAAAAACTAGCCGAAACAGGTTTTTGAACGCTCTGAAAAGCATTGCACACAAGAGAAATTCAGTGCGTTGAAATATGAACACTTGCGTGCAAAATTTAACACAGTTTGAACGCATATTTTTAAGAGTGTAATTATTACAGAACCGTTCTGAAAATCGAAAAAACCATAGTTGCTGAAATTTTTACAGATATTTTCTGGCATCACGTGCTGCCAGAATTTTTCTGTTTTTTTCACTGAAAATATTTTTCTCAGTGTACAGACCACTGAAAGTGTTCTATCACATTTTCAATAAATTTTTAAACAATGTATGAGTATGATAAAAACCGAGGAATTTGGCTAAAATACGGCCGGAAGTCATTCGAAACACACTTGCGTCAATGCACGCATTTATAAATTTTCTTTACTTTTAATTGCCGTTTAAGGCGGGTTATGCAAAAACTGTGGCCACATGTTAGTCTTACCGAATCAGTCACAAATTTAAGACAAATAGGCCCTATTATAAATTATATAAAAAAGGACTTGGTTTGCCCAAGCCTAAAAAGCAAAACGATAAGAGTTTTTTCCCAGTTGACTGAAGCGCGGATATTTTATTTTTCTATATAATTTTAAAGACAATCCGTATTTTACTACTCTTTAGAATTTAATTCAATCTCCTGATTTTACTGCTAATGGATTTATTTCCTATAAATTAATTGAAATAAAAAATTACTTATCTCAGATATTTCATGATAAAATTTTACGAAAATGGAATTGTTGAAAAATCTGAGATAAGTAATTTTTTATTTCAATTAATTTATAGGAAATAAATCCATTAGCAGTAAAATCAGGAGATTGAATTAAATTCTAAAGAGTAGTAAAATACGGATTGTCTTTAAAATTATATAGAAAAATAAAATATCCGCGCTTCAGTCAACTGGGAAAAAACTCTTATCGTTTTGTTTTTTAGGCTTGGGCAAACCAAGTCCTTTTTTATATAATATCTGTTCCTTCAGTCTGCATTTGTATTAATCTATTATAAAACAATTTTTTGCCTGAAATGCGAAATTTTTCACTTCTACTAATTCTTATAAGATACGGCTCACAATTCGTTTTAGAACCCGAGCTTAATAGTCAACTTCAAAACCAACATCCTGCCACGATTTTTAAACTATCAAATCCGTATCTTTTACAGTCCACTCTACGATTACAATTATCCATGACATTGCGTTCACTGCCCTTGTACGTTTACAGTGAGTGGCACCGTGGCCAGTTATTTTAATTAAAATACCTAGGCCACAGGTCCAGTTTTAAAAAAAATCCTTATTTCCAACACTGATCCATCTATCCTTATGCCTTACTGAAGGCTACAGTGAAATATCCATGAAGCGTAAGCTTCCATTATAAATCCATGGCCTAAGTAAGGCAACTTAAGCCTTGGTCGAAACTAACATCTAAAATATAAATTAAAAAGGTATCTTAAGTATAGAATTTCAACCGAGACACATAATTAAACGAAAAATAGACCCGCCAGAGAAATTTTTAATAAATATAGTGTTATATTTATTGAAAAATATCAAGTTAAAGTTTCAAGGCGGTGAAATGGCAAATTAGCGTCGTCTACTGTAGAGTAATGAACAATTAGCGTCGTCTGCTGTAGAATAATCTTTTGAGGTACTTACATTTTTAATTAAATTAACATACTTAGACTTAATTAATTTTCATGAAACTTGAAAAAGGCACACCTTGAATAGTTACTTGTTAATTTGAAAGTATTCCGGAACGTAACTTCGCTTTAGTTTTTAAATGATTCGATGTACAGGAGCACCAAAAACCCCATGTTATTCCTATGGGAAAATCGGCGAAAATCTGTGAATTTTCATTTAACATTACGGGAGGGTGTGGGATCTTATCTAGAAGGGCCTACCGGCCCTCTAGAATTGCGAGGTCTTCTGGGAAAAATTTCTTTTATATAAGATTTCAGCGCCATCAAACGGTAGGAAAATTAAAAATAGTCACGTGATTCCAAAATTCCTGTTGTTTGCTTTATCGGCTACCGCGTACACTCTTTTATTAAAATGTGAACAATAACTATAAGAAAAGAAGGTATCAAATTCAATTGTAAACTAGTAGATAGTAAATATTGCCTTTGGGACAGTGGCGTCAGTCAGTGCCAGATGGCACCTATAAATATGGCGTCAATGAATCAGACATGGCACCAGTAAATATGGCGTCAATGAATCAGACATGACGTCCACCACATTTTTTTTTTCGGACAATCTTCCTATGGTGCCAGTGAATCAAACACAACGTCACATTTTCCCTGGCGGGGGAAAAACCCGACACCCCCTGACACCATGTTGACTTTGTGAACGGCGAGGAAATTGTAGGAGAAATACCATGGCGTGGCTGGGGAAATACGTGAAGTAGTTTAACTGGTTTAATAATAAACATTTTTAAATTCGGCGTTCTGTAGGCAGATGCTTACGTTAAATATTTTGTGTTTCTAATTTTTTTTTTTGGTTGGCCTATCTTAAATCTTATAACACCCATAAAATATTAATTTTATTAATTTTTACTATTAAAAACAAAAAATTCTCTTATCATATTATATTATTATTTGAACTGATAAGGGAAATAAACTCTATGTCCAAAACTTTGTCTCACATTGCCAACAGTAAAGTGAACTTTCGATCTGATAAGAGAACCAATAATGATTTGAAATGATAAAAGCATATGCCTCGATTTATCCATTCTTTCACATACATGTCGAGGAAATGAACAAATATTTGATCTTCCTAAAAGTATGGATTTACAGTAAATAGAAAAGATGGCAATTGTATCTCCTAAACACAAACAAAATCAAATTCAAACCATAGTAAACAATGATAAAAGGGTAAAACTCATTTCAAAATCATCGGTAAATTTCCTCCGAGCTTGTGCAAGCAAAGGTTAAATTGATAAGTGCAGAAGTGAACTAATTTCAGAAATATGGCGGGTAGACTTTCGAACTACCCACGCTTTAGTCCATGCGTTTAATTCATTTCTAAAGTCAAAATGATTAGAGAAAACTTTCATATTAGTGTTCAAACCTTCCCTATTGTTCATACTTTCCCTATTAATGTTCCCATCCCGATATGAACACCAGATACTAGTGTTGCCGTCCTTAAAACAATGTTTAGATATTAATAAACCTACTTTCTATTGATTAAAGACATTTATTCCGATAGCACCGTATCATAAATATCTTTATCATGTTTATACAATGAGCAAATATCGGATATCATAATAAAGCGGAATAAAATTAAATCAAATACCCTCTATTTTATTTGGTGAATCTATAGATAAAAATATTTGTAGGATAAAGCAAGATACAGATCTTAGATTCTATCCCTAAGCACTTTGTCAAAAGTGTATCGAAATGGGAGAATATGCGATTTAAAGTGTTGTGAACCTACCAAACTACAATAAAAAGTGGTGGAAAATAATTGAAAAGATAAACAAAATGCTATTTAAAGTGATGGAGAATGATAGAAAAGATGACGAGAATAATACTGAAAGCTACACTATTTCTGTTCAGAGTTTCACTATTTCTGTTCGGTGTTTCACTATTTCTGTTCGGTGTTTCACTATTTCTGTTCGGTGTTTCACTATTTCTGTTCGGTGTTTCACTATTTCTGTTCGGTGTTTCACTATTTCTGTTCGGTGTTTCACTATTTCTGTTCGGTGTTTCACTATTTCTGTTCGGCGTTTCACTATTTCTGTTCGGCGTTTCACTATTTCTGTTCAGTGTTTCACTATTTCTGTTCGGTGTTTCACTATTTCTGTTCGGCGTTTCACTATTTCTGTTCAGTGTTTCACTATTTCTGTTCGGTGTTTCACTATTTCTGTTCGGTGTTTCACTATTTCTGTTCAGAGTTTCACTATTTCTGTTCGGAGTTTCACTATTTCTGTTCAATGTTTCACTATTTATGTTCAGAGTTTCACTATTTCTGTTCAGTGTTTCACTATTTCTGTTCAGTGTTTCACTATTTCTGTTCGGTGTTTCACTATTTCTGTTCGGTGTTTCACTATTTCTGTTCGGTGTTTCACTATTTCTGTTCGGTGTTTCACTATTTCTGTTCGGTGTTTCACTATTTCTGTTCGGTGTTTCACTATTTCTGTTCGGTGTTTCACTATTTCTGTTCGGTGTTTCACTATTTCTGTTCGGTGTTTCACTATTTCTGTTCGGTGTTTCACTATTTCTGTTCGGCGTTTCACTATTTCTGTTCGGCGTTTCACTATTTCTGTTCGGCGTTTCAGTATTTCTGTTCGGCGTTTCAGTATTTCTGTTCGGCGTTTCACTATTTCTGTTCAGCGTTTCACTATTTCTGTTCGGCGTTTCACTATTTCTGTTCGGAGTTTCACTATTTCTGTTCAATGTTTCACTATTTATGTTCAGATTTTCACTATTTCTGTTCAGTGTTTCACTATTTATGTTCAGATTTTCACTATTTCTGTTCAGTGTTTCACTTTTTCTGTTCGGTGTTTCACTATTTCTGTTCGGTGTTTCACTATTTCTGTTCGGTGTTTCACTATTTCTGTTCGGTGTTTCACTATTTCTGTTCGGCGTTTCACTATTTCTGTTCGGCGTTTCACTATTTCTGTTCGGTGTTTCACCATTTCTGTTCGGCGTTTCACTATTTCTGTTCGGTGTTTCACTATTTCTGTTCGGCGTTTCAGTATTTCTGTTCGGCGTTTCACTATTTCTGTTCAGTGTTTCACTATTTCTGTTCGGTGTTTCACTATTTCTGTTCGGTGTTTCACTATTTCTGTTCAGAGTTTCACTATTTCTGTTCAAAGTTTTTACTCATTATGTTCAAAGTTTCACTCTTTCTGTTCAAAGTTTCCCTATTGTTTAAAGTTTCACTATTTATGTTCAAAGTTTCACTCTTTCTGTTTAAAGTTTCAGTCTTTATGTTCAAATTTTCACTATTTCTGTTCAATGTTTCACTATTTATGTTTTAAGTTCACCATTTATGTTTAAAGTTTCACCATTTATGTTTTAAGTTTCAATATTTATGTTTAAAGTTCCACTATTTATGTTCAAAGTTTCACTCCTTATGTTTCACTCTTTCTGTTCTAGGTTTCACTCTTTCTGTTTCACTCTTTCTGTTCTATGTTTCACTCTTTCTGTTCTATGTTTCACTCTTTCTGTTCTATGTTTCACTCTTTCTGTTCTATGTTTCACTCTTTCTGTTCTATGTTTCACTCGTTCTGTTCTATGTTTCACTCTTTCTGTTCTATGTTTCACTCGTTCTGTTCTATGTTTCACTCGTTCTGTTCTATGTTTCACTCTTTCTGTTCTATTTTTCACTCTTTCTGTTCAAAGTTTCACTCTTCCTGTTCAAATTTTCACTCTTCCTGTTCTATGTTTCACTCTTTCTGTTCTAAGTTTCACTCTTTCTGTTCTATGTTTCACTCTTTCTGTTCTATGTTTCACTCTTTCTGTTCTATGTTTCACTCTTTCTGTTCTATGTTTCACTCTTTCTGTTCTAGGTTTCACTCTTTCTGTTCTAGGTTTCACTCTTTCTGTTCTAGGTTTCTCTCTTTCTGTCCAATGTTTCACTCTTTCTGTTCTATGTTTCACTCTTTCTGTCCTATGTTTCACTCTTTCTGTTTTATGTTTCACTCTTTCTGTTTTATGTTTCATTCTTTCTGTTCTATGTTTCACTCTTTCTGTTCTATGTTTCACTCTTTCTGTTCTATGTTTCACTCTTTCTGTTCTATGTTTCACTCTTTCTGTTCTATGTTTTACTCTTTCTGTTCTATGTTTCACTTTTTCTGTTCTAGGTTTCACTCTTTCTGTTCTAGGTTTCACTCTTTCTGTCCTATGTTTCACTCTTTCTGTTCTATGTTTCACTCTTTCTGTTCTATGTTTCACTCTTTCTGTTCTATGTTTCACTCGTTCTGTTCTATGTTTCACTCTTTCTGTTCAAAGTTTCACTCTTCTTGTTCAAAGTTTCACTCTTCCTGTTCTATGTTTCACTCTTTCTGTTCAAAGTTTCACTCTTTCTGTTCAAAGTTTCACTCTTTCTGTTCTATTTTTCACTCTTTCTGTTCAAAGTTTCACTCTTCTTGTTCAAAGTTTCACTCTTCCTGTTCTATGTTTCACTCTTTCTGTTCAAAGTTTCACTCTTTCTGTTCAAAGTTTCACTCTTTCTGTTCAAAATTTCACTCTTTCTGTTCAAAGTTTCACTATTTCTGTTCAAAGTTTCGCTATTTATGTTAAAATTTTCACTCTTTCTGTTCAAAGTTTCACTCTTTATGTTCAAAGTTTCACTCTTTCTGTTCAAAGTTTCACTCTTTATGTTCAAAGTTTCACTCTTTATGTTCAAAGTTTCACTCTTTATGTTCAAAGTTGCACTCTTTCTGTTAAAATCTTCACCATTTATGTTCAAAGTTTCACTATTTATGTTCAATTTTTCCCTGTTTCTGTTTAGACATTTCTTATTTCTGCTGAAACGTTTTTTTATTACTGTTCAAACTTTTCCTATTTGTGCTGATACGTTTTTTATTACTTTTCAAACTTTTGTTGTTCCTGCTGAAACGTTTCAAACTTCTTATTTTGTTGCAAGTTTATTTATCCTTTTTCCTCAAGCTTTTCATGTTTCTGTTCTAATTTTTATTATTTCGGCGATTTAATTCCTTTTTCCGAAATTCTACATCGCTTTACTAATTTCTATGGTTTTGAAATCGAATTTCAATGTTCCATAACCAAAATTCCCATGTGATATAAATGTGATGAACACCTTATTATCTAATAATGTATGAATTCCTAGAATATAAACGTCTTACTCTTAATCGGAATACATTAATTTATGATTTAGATAAATTCCTAATCCAACTGCAAAAGTTTATATGGAAAACGAATTTTCAAGGTGAAAGATACGTAGTGTAAAACGGATGATTTCAAACTTCAGACTAAATAACAGAAAATCAATGAAACACCATCTCCTCATTAACATTAATTTATGTTTTGATATTATTGCAGTTTGGTTTCTAATATGTTTATAGGTATTAACGTTACAGAAAACGTTTTCAAATGACGGAATTCCGATTAAGTTTTCTTCACAAGGAACTAAAAAAGTGGTTGAAAGTGACATGAAGTGTGTATAATTCATTTTAAAGTATCGGCAAAACACTAAAAATTGGTTAAAGTTTCGATAAATGTTTAGTAAACGTTTCGTTATTCGACTTAAATATATCCGATATTGTTAATATATGACTATTATCAAACAGATAATGAAGTTGAATGACGAAAAAGTGCTCGCAAGTGTTGTTAATCTACTAAAATTCGGATGAAACTGACGTGAAATGAAAGCATTCGATTGAAAGCGAAAATACGACTAAGAAAGTGGATCAAAGTTTTGTTAAACTACTAAAATGTGGTTCAAATCACATTCAAAGGAACTAAAAAGCAGTTGAACGTTCATGAAATGACAAAAGTACAATTGTAAGTAATGTGTTTAATATTTTTATAAATTTTGCAAGGATATAAATACTTCTCGCGGATCTCAGCAGTGTGTGAAATTTGATAACACGAATGTTACCAGTAATTGGTCCATTAACGTAACAAATGTGGATGATTACCAAGAAATAAACCCATTTGATTTCAATCGTGATTTGATACTATCATAACCAAAACTTCGGTTTATCACGACGTTTCGAGGAGACCTTTAGACACTTAATACTAGTCGAAACCCATTGGTGAGAAATTAACAATTGCTAAATTTGTTTGCAATATAAACCAAGGCTTTGAACGCAGAATTTATCCCAGTTTGTTTATTTTATCAGTATAGATCTTCTCAAGACACACTTTCTTATCAGTTTGATAAATGGAAATTTAATTGGTGATAAATTATAAAGTGCAACGCCTAATAGATCCGCATCTCTTTTATCAGTATCATCGTCTTTTCGATCTTACGTTGAAATTTCAAAATATCATTTAACCACTTTGGAACAGAAAAACTCCAATGCAAAAACAGATGGACACGCGTATTTTCAGTAGAGAATGATGTACCACAGACGTTGGATGGAAATGTCAAGGCTGCCAATCTCAAGACCGGGGGAGGGCCGCCACACGCGCGTATTTTGTTTTACGCGCGTGTGGCGGCCCCCCCCGGTCTTGAGATTGGCAGCCTTGACATTTCCATCCAACGTCTGTGGTACATCATTCTCTACTGAAAATACGCGTGTCCATCTGTTTTTGCATTGGAGTTTTTCTGTTCCAAAGTGGTTAAATGATATTTTGAAATTTCAACGTAAGATCGAAAAGACGATGATACTGATAAAAGAGATGCGGATCTATTAGGCGTTGCACTTTATAATTTATCACCAATTAAATTTCCATTTATCAAACTGATAAGAAAGTGTGTCTTGAGAAGATCTATACTGATAAAATAAACAAACTGGGATAAATTCTGCGTTCAAAGCCTTGGTTTATATTGCAAACAAATTTAGCAATTGTTAATTTCTCACCAATGGGTTTCGACTAGTATTAAGTGTCTAAAGGTCTCCTCGAAACGTCGTGATAAACCGAAGTTTTGGTTATGATAGTATCAAATCACGATTGAAATCAAATGGGTTTATTTCTTGGTAATCATCCACATTTGTTACGTTAATGGACCAATTACTGGTAACATTCGTGTTATCAAATTTCACACACTGCTGAGATCCGCGAGAAGTATTTATATCCTTGCAAAATTTATAAAAATATTAAACACATTACTTACAATTGTACTTTTGTCATTTCATGAACGTTCAACTGCTTTTTAGTTCCTTTGAATGTGATTTGAACCACATTTTAGTAGTTTAACAAAACTTTGATCCACTTTCTTAGTCGTATTTTCGCTTTCAATCGAATGCTTTCATTTCACGTCAGTTTCATCCGAATTTTAGTAGATTAACAACACTTGCGAGCACTTTTTCGTCATTCAACTTCATTATCTGTTTGATAATAGTCATATATTAACAATATCGGATATATTTAAGTCGAATAACGAAACGTTTACTAAACATTTATCGAAACTTTAACCAATTTTTAGTGTTTTGCCGATACTTTAAAATGAATTATACACACTTCATGTCACTTTCAACCACTTTTTTAGTTCCTTGTGAAGAAAACTTAATCGGAATTCCGTCATTTGAAAACGTTTTCTGTAGCGTTAATACCTATAAACATATTAGAAACCAAACTGCAATAATATCAAAACATAAATTAATGTTAATGAGGAGATGGTGTTTCATTGATTTTCTGTTATTTAGTCTGAAGTTTGAAATCATCCGTTTTACACTACGTATCTTTCACCTTGAAAATTCGTTTTCCATATAAACTTTTGCAGTTGGATTAGGAATTTATCTAAATCATAAATTAATGTATTCCGATTAAGAGTAAGACGTTTATATTCTAGGAATTCATACATTATTAGGTAATAAGGTGTTCATCACATTTATATCACATGGGAATTTTGGTTATGGAACATTGAAATTCGATTTCAAAACCATAGAAATTAGTAAAGCGATGTAGAATTTCGAAAAAGGAATTAATCGCCGAAATAATAAAAATTAGAACAGAAACATGAAAAGCTTGAGGAAAAAGGATAAATAAACTTGCAACAAAATAAGAAGTTTGAAACGTTTCAGCAGGAACAACAAAAGTTTGAAAAGTAATAAAAACGTATCAGCACAAATAGGAAAAGTTTGAACAGTAAAAAAAACGTTTCAGCAGAAATAAGAAATGTCTAAACAGAACAGGGAAAAATTGAACATAAATAGTGAAACTTTGAACATAAATGGTGAAGTTTTAACAGAAAGAGTGCAACTTTGACATAAAGAGTGAAACTTTGAACATAAAGAGTGAAACTTTGAACATAAAGAGTGAAACTTTGAACATGAAAGAGTGAAACGTTGAACATAAAGAGTGAAACTTTAACAGAAAGAGTGAAAATTTTAACATAAATAG
>JAEQBA010000955.1:199383-234505 GCA_019434445.1 Phalangium opilio | reverse complement strand
AAACGCAATGATCCGTGCTATTACAGGCGGAGCTCGGGTTTGAACCAAGGACCCCTCGATCTGCATTGGAATGCTCTACCACTGAGCTATTCCCCTTGTTCATAGCCGTAATGTCGATTTAACTAAAATAAACGCAATGATCCGTGCTATTACAGGGGGAACTCGGGTTTGAACCAACCACCCTCTCGATCTGCAGTCGAATGCTCTACCACTGAGCTATTCCCCTTGTTCATAGCCGTAATGTCGATTTAACTAAAATAAACGCAATGATCCGTGCTATTACAGGGGGAACTCGGGTTTGAACCAAGGACCCCTCGATCTGCAGTCGAATGCTCTACCACTGAGCTATTCCCCCTTGTTCATAGCCGTAATGTCGATTTAACTAAAAAAACGCAATGATCCGTGCTATTACAGGGGGACTCGGGTTTTGAACCAAGGACCCCTCGATCTGCATTGAATGCTCTACCACTGAGCTATTCCCTCTTGTTCATAGCCGTAATGTCGATTTAACTAAAAAAACGCAATGATCCGTGCTATTACAGGCGGAGCTCGGGTTTGAACCAAGGACCTCTCGATCTGCAGTCGAATGCTCTACCACTGAGCTATCCCCTCTTGTTCATAGCCGTAATGTCGATTTAACTAAAATAAACGCAATGATCCGTGCTATTACAGGGGGAACTCGGGTTTGAACCAAGGACCCCTCGATCTGCAGTGGAATGCTCTACCACTGAGCTATTCCCCTTGTTCATAGCCGTAATGTCGATTTAACTAAAATAAACCGCAATGATCCGTGCTATTACAGGGGGACTCGGGTTTGAACCAAGGACCCCTCGATCTGCATTGGAATGCTCTACCACTGAGCTATCCCCTCTTGTTCATAGCCGTTATGTCGATTTAACTAAAATAAACGCAATGATCCGTGCTATTACAGGGGGAACTCGGGTTTGAACCAACCACCTCTCGATCTGCAGTCGAATGAATGCTCTACCACTGAGCTATTCCCCTTGTTCATAGCCGTAATGTCGATTTAACTAAAATAAACGCAATGATCCGTGCTATTACAGGGGAACTCGGGTTGAACCAAGGACCCTCGATCTGCATTGGAATGCTCTACCACTGAGCTATTCCCTCTTGTTCATAGCCGTAATGTCGATTTAACTAAAATAAACGCAATGATCCGTGCTATTACAGCGGAGCTCGGGTTTGAACCAACCACCTCTCGATCTGCAGTCGAATGCTCTACCACTGAGCTATCCCCTCTTGTTCATAGCCGTAATGTCGATTTAACTAAATAAACGCAATGATCCGTGCTATTACAGGCGGAACTCGGGTTTGAACCAAGGACCCCTCGATCTGCATTGGAATGCTCTACCACTGAGCTATCCCCCTGTTCATAGCCGTAATGTCGATTTAACTAAAATAAACGCAATGATCCGTGCTATTACAGGCGGAGCTCGGGTTTGAACCAAGGACCCTCGATCTGCAGTGGAATGCTCTACCACTGAGCTATCCCTCTTGTTCATAGCCGTAATGTCGATTTAACTAAAATAAACGCAATGATCCGTGCTATTACAGGGGAACTCGGGTTGAACCAACCACCTCTCGATCTGCAGTCGAATGCTCTACCACTGAGCTATCCCCCTTGTTCATAGCCGTAATGTCGATTTAACTAAAATAAACGCAATGATCCGTGCTATTACAGGGGAACTCGGGTTTGAACCAAGGACCCCTCGATCTGCATTGGAATGCTCTACCACTGAGCTATTCCCTCTTGTTCATAGCCGTAATGTCGATTTAACTAAAATAAACGCAATGATCCGTGCTATTACAGCGGAGCTCGCGTTTGAACCAACCACCTCTCGATCTGCAGTCGAATGCTCTACACTGAGCTATCCCCTCTTGTTCATAGCCGTTATGTCGATTTAACTAAAATAAACGCAATGATCCGTGCTATTACAGGGGAACTCGGGTTTGAACCAAGGACCCCTCGATCTGCATTGGAATGCTCTACCACTGAGCTATTCCCTCTTGTTCATAGCCGTAATTTCGATTTAACTAAAATAAACGCAATGATCCGTGCTATTACAGGGGAGCTCGGGTTTGAACCAACCACCTCTCGATCTGCAGTCGAATGCTCTACCACTGAGCTATCCCCTCTTGTTCATAGCCGTTATGTCGATTTAACTAAAATAAACGCAATGATCCGTGCTATTACAGGGGGAACTCGGGTTTGAACCAACCACCCTCGATCTGCAGTCGAATGCTCTACCACTGAGCTATTCCCTCTTGTTCATAGCCGTAATGTCGATTTAACTAAAATAACGCAATGATCCGTGCTATACAGGCGGAGCTCGGGTTTGAACCAAACCCCTCGATCTGCATTGGAATGCTCTACCACTGAGCTATTCCCCCTGTTCATAGCCGTAATGTCGAATTAAACTAAAATAAACGCAATGATCCGTGCTATTACAGGGGGAGCTCGGGTTTGAACCAAGGACCCTCGATCTGCAGTGGAATGCTCTACCACTGAGCTATTCCCTCTTGTTCATAGCCGTAATGTCGATTAACTAAAATAAACGCAATGATCGTGCTATTACAGGCGGAACTCGGGTTTGAACCAAGGACCCCTCGATCTGCATTGGAATGCTCTACCACTGAGCTATTCCCCCTTGTTCATAGCCGTAATGTCGATTTAACTAAAATAAACGCAATGATCCGTGCTATTACAGGCGGAACTCGGGTTTGAACCAAGCACCTCTCGATCTGCAGTCGAATGCTCTACCACTGAGCTATTCCTCCTTGTTCATAGCCGTAATGTCGATTTAACTAAAATAAACGCAATGATCCGTGCTATTACAGGCGGAACTCGGGTTTGAACCAAGGACCCCTCGATCTGCAGTCGAATGCTCTACCACTGAGCTATCCCCTCTTGTTCATAGCCGTAATGTCGATTTAACTAAAATAAACGCAATGATCCGTGCTATTACAGGGGAACTCGGGTTTGAACCAAGGACCCTCGATCTGCATTGGAATGCTCTACCACTGAGCTATTCCCCCTTGTTCATAGCCGTAATGTCGATTTAACTAAAATAAACGCAATGATCCGTGCTATTACAGGCGGAGCTCGGGTTTGAACCAACCACCTCTCGATCTGCAGTCGAATGCTCTACCACTGAGCTATCCCCTCTTGTTCATAGCCGTTATGTCGATTTAACTAAAATAAACGCAATGATCGTGCTATTACAGGCGGAGCTCGGGTTTGAACCAGGACCCCTCGATCTGCAGTCGAATGCTCTACCACTGAGCTATCCCCTCTTGTTCTTAGCCGTATGTCGATTTAACTAAAATAAACGCAATGATCCGTGCTATTACAGGCGGAGCTCGGGTTTGAACCAAGGACCCTCGATCTGCAGTCGAATGCTCTACCACTGAGCTATCCCCTCTTGTTCATAGCCGTATGTCGATTTAACTAAAATAAACGCAATGATCCGTGCTATTACAGGGGGAACTCGGGTTTGAACCAAGGACCCTCGATCTGCATTGGAATGCTCTACCACTGACCTATTCCCTCTTGTTCATAGCCGTAATGTCGATTTAACTAAAATAAACGCAATGATCCGTGCTATTACAGGCGGAGCTCGGGTTTGAACCACCACCTCTCGATCTGCAGTCGAATGCTCTACCACTGAGCTATCCCCTCTTGTTCATAGCCGTTATGTCGATTTAACTAAAATAAACGCAATGATCCGTGCTATTACAGGCGGAACTCGGGTTTGAACCACACCCTCGATCTGCAGTCGAATGCTCTACCACTGAGCTATCCCCTCTTGTTCATAGCCGTAATGTCGATTTAACTAAAATAAACGCAATGATCCGTGCTATTACAGGCGGAGCTCGGTTTGAACCAAGGACCCCTCGATCTGCAGTTCGAATGCTCTACCACTGAGCTATTCCCTCTTGTTCATAGCCGTAATGTCGATTTAACTAAAAAAAACGCAATGATCCGTGCTATTACAGGCGGAACTCGGGTTTGAACAAAGACCTCTCGATCTGCAGTCGAATGCTCTACCACTGAGCTATCCCCTCTTGTTCTTAGCCGTAATGTCGATTTAACTAAAATAAACGCAATGATCCGTGCTATTACAGGGGGAACACGGGTTTGAACCAAGGACCCCTCGATCTGCAATGGAATGCTCTACCACTGAGCTATTCCCCCTGTTCATAGCCCGTAATGTCGATTTAACTAAAATGAACGCAATGATCCGTGCTATTACAGGGGGACTCGGGTTTGAACCAAGGACCCTCGATCTGCATGGAATGCTCTACCACTGAGCTATCCCCTCTTGTTCATAGCCGTTATGTCGATTTAACTAAAATAAACGCAATGATCCGTGCTATTACAGGGGGAACTCGGGTTTGAACCAACCTCTCGATCTGCAGTCGAATGCTCTACCACTGAGCTATTCCCCCTGTTCATAGCCGTAATGTCGATTTAACTAAAATAAACGCAATGATCCGTGCTATTACAGGGGAACTCGGGTTTGAACCAAGGACCCCTCGATCTGCATTGGAATGCTCTACCACTGACTATTCCCTCTTGTTCATAGCCGTAATTTCGATTTAACTAAAATAAACGCAATGATCCGTGCTATTACAGCGGAGCTCGGGTTTGAACCAACCACCTCTCGATCTGCAGTCGAATGCTCTACCACTGAGCTATCCCCTCTTGTTCATAGCCGTTATGTCGATTTAACTAAAATAAACGCAATGATCCGTGCTATTACAGGGGGAACTCGGGTTTGAACCAAGGACCCCTCGATCTGCATTGGAATGCTCTACCACTGACCTATTCCCTCTTGTTCATAGCCGTAATGTCGATTTAACTAAAATAAACGCAATGATCCGTGCTATTACAGGCGGAGCTCGGGTTTGAACCTGGACCCCTCGATCTGCAGTGGAATGCTCTACCACTGAGCTATTCCCCCTTGTTCATAGCGTAATGTCGATTTAACTAAAATAAACGCAATGATCCGTGCTATTACAGGGGAGCGGGTTTGAACCAAGGACCCCTCGATCTGCATCGAATGCTCTACCACTGACCTATTCCCTCTTGTTCATAGCCGTAATGTCGATTTAACTAAATAAACGCAATGATCCGTGCTATTACAGGCGGAGCTCGGGTTTGAACCAAGGACCCCTCGATCTGCATCGAATGCTCTACCACTGAGCTATTCCCTCTTGTTCATAGCCGTATGTCGATTTAACTAAAATAAACGCAATGATCCGTGCTATTACAGGCGGACTCGGGTTTGAACCAGGACCCCTCGATCTGCATTGGAATGCTCTACCACTGAGCTATTCCCCCTTGTTCATAGCCGTAATTTCGATTTAACTAAAATAAACGCAATGATCCGTGCTATTACAGGCGGAGCTCGGGTTTGAACCAAGGACCCCTCGATCTGCATTGGAATGCTCTACCACTGACCTATTCCCTCTTGTTCATAGCCGTAATGTCGATTTAACTAAAATAAACGCAATGATCCGTGCTATTACAGGCGGAGCTCGGGTTGAACCAGGACCCTCGATCTGCATTGGAATGCTCTACCACTGAGCTATTCCCTGTTTCATAGCCGTAATGTCGATTTAACTAAAATAAACGCAATGATCCGTGCTATTACAGGCGGAGCTCGGGTTTGAACAACCACCTCTCGATCTGCATCGAATGCTCTACCACTGAGCTATCCCCCTTGTTCATAGCCGTAATGTCGATTTAACTAAAATAAACGCAATGATCCGTGCTATTACAGCGGAGCTCGGGTTTGAACCAACCACCCTCGATCTGCAGTCGAATGCTCTACCACTGAGCTATCCCCTCTTGTTCATAGCCGTAATGTCGATTTAACTAAAATAAACGCAATGATCCGTGCTATTACAGGGGAACTCGGGTTTGAACCAAGGACCCCTCGATCTGCATTGGAATGCTCTACCACTGAGCTATCCCCCTTGTTCATAGCCGTAATGTCGATTTAACTAAAATAAACGCAATGATCCGTGCTATTACAGGCGGAGCTCGGGTTTGAACCAACCACCTCTCGATCTGCAGTCGAATGCTCTACCACTGAGCTATTCCCCTTGTTCATAGCCGTAATGTCGATTTAACTAAAATAAACGCAATGATCCGTGCTATTACAGGCGGAGCTCGGGTTGAACCAACCACCTCTCGATCTGCAGTCGAATGCTCTACCACTGAGCTATCCCCTCTTGTTCATAGCCGTAATGTCGATTTAACTAAAATAAACGCAATGATCCGTGCTATTACAGGCGGAGCTCGGGTTTGAACCAAGGACCCCTCGATCTGCAGTCGAATGCTCTACCACTGAGCTTCCCTCTTGTTCATAGCCGTAATGTCGATTTAACTAAAATAAACGCAATGATCCGTGCTATTACAGGCGGAGCTCGGGTTTGAACCAACCACCTCTCGATCTGCAGTCGAATGCTCTACCACTGAGCTATCCCCTCTTGTTCATAGCCGTAATGTCGATTTAACTAAAATAAACGCAATGATCCGTGCTATTACAGGGGGAAACTCGGTTTGAACCAAGGACCCTCGATCTGCATGGAATGCTCTACCACTGAGCTATTCCCCCTTGTTCATAGCCGTAATGTCGATTTAACTAAAATAAACGCAATGATCCGTGCTATTACAGGGGGACTCGGGTTTGAACCAAGGACCTCTCGATCTGCATTGGAATGCTCTACCACTGAGCTATCCCCTCTTGTCATAGCCGTTATGTCGATTTAACTAAAATAAACGCAATGATCCGTGCTATTACAGGGGGAACTCGGGTTTGAACCAACCACCTCTCGATCTGCAGTCGAATGCTCTACCACTGAGCTATTCCCCCTTGTTCATAGCCGTAATGTCGATTTAACTAAAATAAACGCAATGATCCGTGCTATTACAGGGGAACTCGGGTTTGAACCAAGGACCCCTCGATCTGCATTGGAATGCTCTACCACTGAGCTATCCCCTCTTGTTCATAGCCGTAATGTCGATTTAACTAAAATAAACGCAATGATCCGTGCTATTACAGGCGGGAACTCGGGTTTGAACCAAGGACCCCTCGATCTGCATTGGAATGCTCTACCACTGAGCTATCCCCTCTTGTTCATAGCCGTTATGTCGATTTAACTAAAATAAACGCAATGATCCGTGCTATTACAGGGGGAACTCGGGTTTGAACCAACCCCTCTCGATCTGCAGTCGAATGCTCTACCACTGAGCTACCCCCTCTTGTTCATAGCCGTAATGTCGATTTAACTAAAATAAACGCAATGATCCGTGCTATTACAGGGGAACTCGGGTTTGAACCAAGGACCCTCGATCTGCATTGGAATGCTCTACCACTGACCTATCCCTTCTTGTCATAGCCGTAATGTCGATTTAACTAAAATAAACGCAATGATCCGTGCTATTACAGGGGAGCTCGGGTTTGAACCAAGGACCCTCGATCTGCAGTCGAATGCTCTACCACTGAGCTATCCCCTCTTGTTCATAGCCGTAATGTCGATTTAACTAAAATAAACGCAATGATCCGTGCTATTACAGGGAACTCGGGTTTGAACCAAGGACCCCTCGATCTGCATTGGAATGCTCTACCACTGACCTATTCCCTCTTGTTCATAGCCGTAATTCGATTTAACTAAAATAAACGCAATGATCCGTGCTATTACAGGCGGAGCTCGGGTTTGAACCAACCACCTCTCGATCTGCATTGGAATGCTCTACCACTGAGCTATCCCCTCTTGTTCATAGCCGTAATGTCGATTTAACTAAAATAAACGCAATGATCCGTGCTATTACAGGGGGAACTCGGGTTTGAACCAAGGACCCCTCGATCTGCATTGGAATGCTCTACCACTGAGCTATCCCTCTTGTTCATAGCCGTAATGTCGATTTAACTAAAATAAACGCAATGATCCGTGCTATTACAGGGGGACTCGGGTTTGAACCAACCACCTCTCGATCTGCAGTCGAATGCTCTACCACTGAGCTATCCCCTTGTTCATAGCCGTAATGTCGATTTAACTAAAATAAACGCAATGATCCGTGCTATTACAGGGGGAGCTCGGGTTTGAACCAGGACCCCTCGATCTGCAGTCGAATGCTCTACCACTGAGCTATCCCCTTGTTCATAGCCGTAATGTCGATTTAACTAAAATAAACGCAATGATCCGTGCTATTACAGGGGGAACTCGGGTTTGAACCAAAACCCCTCGATCTGCATCGAATGCTCTACCACTGAGCTATCCCCTCTTGTTCATAGCCGTAATGTCGATTTAACTAAAAAAACGCAATGATCCGTGCTATTACAGGGGAACTCGGGTTTGAACCAAGGACCCTCGATCTGCATTGGAATGCTCTACCACTGAGCTATCCCCTCTTGTTCATAGCCGTAATGTCGATTTAACTAAAATAAACGCAATGATCCGTGCTATTACAGGGGGAGCTCGGGTTTGAACCAAGACCCCTCGATCTGCAGTCGAATGCTCTACCACTGAGCTATCCCCTCTTGTTCATAGCCGTAATGTCGATTTAACTAAAATAAACGCAATGATCCGTGCTATTACAGGGGAACTCGGGTTTGAACCAAGGACCCCTCGATCTGCATTGGAATGCTCTACCACTGACCTATTCCCTCTTGTTCATAGCCGTAATGTCGATTTAACTAAAATAAACGCAATGATCCTGCTATTACAGGCGGAGCTCGGGTTTGAACCAACCAACTCTCGATCTGCATTGGAATGCTCTACCACTGAGCTATCCCCTCTTTTCTTAGCCGTAATGTCGATTAACTAAAATAAACGCAATGATCCGTGCTATTACAGGGGGAACACGGGTTTGAACCAAGGACCCCTCGATCTGCATTGGAATGCTCTACCACTGAGCTATCCCCTCTTGTTCATAGCCGTTATGTCGATTTAACTAAAATAAACGCAATGATCCGTGCTTTTACAGGGGAACTCGGGTTTGAACCAACCACTCTCGATCTGCAGTCGAATGCTCTACCACTGAGCTATTACCCCTTGTTCATAGCCGTAATGTCGATTTAACTAAAATAAACGCAATGATCCGTGCTATTACAGGTGCAGCTCTAGTTTGATCCAAGGACCCCTCGATCTGCAGTCGAATGCTCTACCACTGAGCTATCCCCTCTTGTTCATAGCCGTAATGTCGATTTGACTAAAATAAATGCAATGATCCGTGCTATTACAGGCGTAACTCGGGTTTGAACCAACCACCTCTCGATCTGCAGTCGAATGCTCTACCACTGAGCTATCCCCTTGGTCTTAGCCGTAATGTCGATTTAAATAAAATAAACGCAATGATTCGTGCTATTACAGGGGGAACACGGGTATGACCAAGGACCCCTCGATCTGCAATGGAATGCTCTACCACTGAGCTATTCCCCCTTGTTCATAGCCGTAATGTCGAATTAACTAAAATGAACGCTATGATCCGTGCTATTACAGGGGGACTCGGGTTTGAACCAAGGACCCTCGAGCTGCATTTGAATGCTCTACCACTGAGCTATCCCCTCTTGTTCATACCCGTTATGTCGATTTAACTAAAATAAACGCAATGATCCGTGCAATTACAGGGGGAACTCGGGTTTGAACCAACCACCTCTCGATCTGCAGTCGAATGCTCTACCACTGAGCTATCCCCTCTTGTTCATAGCCGTTATGTCGATTTAACTAAAATAAACGCAATGATCCGTGCTATTACAGGGGGAACTCGGGTTTGAACCAAGGACCCCTCGATCTGCATTGGAATGTTCTACCACTGACCTATTCCCTCTTGTTCATAGCCATAATTTCGATTTAACTAAAATAAACGCAATGATCCGTGCTATTACAGGCGGAGCTCGGGTTTGAACCAACCACCTCTCGATCTGCAGTCGAATGCTCTACCACTGAGCTATCCCCTCTTGTTCATAGCCGTTATGTCGATTTAACTAAAACAAACGCAATGATCCGTGCTATTACAGGGGGAACTCGGGTTTGAACCAAGGACCCCTCGATCTGCATTGGAATGCTCTACCACTGACCTATTCCCTCTTGTTCATAGCCGTAATTTCGATTTAACTAAAATAAACGCAATGATCCGTGCTATTACAGGCGGAGCTCGGGTTTGAACCAACCACCTCTCGATCTGCAGTCGAATGCTCTACCACTGAGCTATCCCCTCTTGTTTAAAGCCGTTATGTCGATTTAACTAAAATAAACGCAATGATCCGTGCTATTACAAGCGGAGCTCGGGTTTGAACCAACAACCTCTCGATCTGCAGTCGAATGCTCTACCACTGAGCTATCCCCTCTTGTTCATAGCCGTTATGTCGATTTAACTAAAATAAACGCAATGATCCGTGCTATTACAGGGGGAACACGGGTTTGAACCAAGGACCCCTCGATCTGCATTGGAATGCTCTACCACTGAGCTATTACCCCTTGTTCATAGCCGTAATGTCGATTTAACTAAAATAAACGCAATTTGACCACATTTATAGACATGTAACAGGTCTACAAAAGTGATGGAAAAGCAGAAATCCAGCTGCCAATTTAAAACTGTAATTTGACTACATGTATAGACATGTTACAAGTCTGAAAAAGTGATGGAAAAGCAGAAATCCAGCTGCCAATTTAAAACTGTAATTTGGCCATTTTTATAGACATGTTACAAGTCTGAAAAAGTGATGGAAAAGTAGAAATCCAGCTGCCAATTTAAAACTGTAATTTGACCATATTTATAGACATGTTACAAGTCTGAAAAAGTGATGGAAAAGTAGAAATCCAGCTGCCAATTTAAAACTGTAATTTGACCATATTTATAGACATGTTACAAGTCTGAAAAAGTGATGGAAAAGTAGAAATCCAGCTGCCTATTTAAAACTGTAACTATTCCACATTTGTAGACATATTGCAGGTATTCAAAAGTAGAATTTCTTACTTTTGAATACCTGCAATATATCTCTCTAAATGTGGTTAAATTACAGATTTAAGTTGGTAGCTGAATTTCTACTTTTCCATCATGTTTGCAGACCTGTAACATGTCTATAAAAATGGTCAATTTAGGTCAAATTAAAGTTTTAAATTGGCAGCTGTATTTCTACTGTTCCATCACTGTAACATGTCTTTAAATGTAGTCAAATTGCAGTTTTAAATTAGCAGCTAGATTTCTACTTTTCAATCACTCTTTCAGATCTGTTACATGCCTATAAATGTGGTCAAATTGCAGTTTTAAATTGGCAGCTGCATTTCTACTTTTCCATCACTTTTGCAGATCTGTAACATGTCTATAAATGTGGTAGAATTGCAGTTTTAAATTAGCAGCTGGATTTCTACTTTTCTATCACTTTTGCAGACCTGTAACATGTCTATAAAAATGGTCAAATTACAGTTCTAAATTAGCAGTTGCATTTCTACTTTTCCATCACTTTTGCAGACCTGTAACATGTCTATAAATGTGGTCAAATTGCAGTTTTAAATTAGCAGCTGTATTTCTACTATTCTATCACTTTTGCAGGCCTGTAACATGTCTATTAAAACGGTCAAATTACAGTTCTAAATTAGCAGCCTGATTTCTACTTTTCCATCACTTTTGCAGACCTGTAACATATCTATAAAAACGGTCAAATTACAGTTTTAAACTAACAGCTGGTATTTCTACCTTTGCATAGCGTTTGCAGAATTGCGCTGCATATTTCTGCCAGTCTAGACAGTTAACAATTAACAAACAGAAAATGTAGAAACGGCAGTCAATTTGCAGTTCTAGAATTGCTGTGAAATTTTCCCGTTTTTTGAGCTGCAGAAATGTAGCCTTAATGGTTACAGCGTGGTAGCGATAAAAAAGCGCGTATGCAGATGAATTACAGCTTAAAATTTTTGTACGGGAAGTCAACTTCGAGCGCTCCATAAATTTTTATCTGCTTCTGTTAGGCATTAATATTACTGCTTTTATTTTCCTAAACTTTGAATAAACAATTGGTTAGGCCTAAAAAGGCATCTTAAAAAAGCTTTACTCATTCATCTCAATAAGATCTTTTGATCTAATACTGTCACGTCTCGATCCTAAAAATATTTAAACCACCATAAAAGATAGAAAATTGAAACATTTTTGGTCATAAAAGGGCCAGTATTGTATATACAGTTATCAAAAGTTTATCAGATATGTTTCAATAAGTATGACACTGCCTATACTTCGCAATGCTAGAGACTTTCTGAGAGCTAGTTCGAGAATGACTCGAGAATTGAATACACTCGGTTTTGCAGTCCAACTTCACCGATTAAGACAAGATCTACTATCACCATGGCGCTCGAAATGTGAAGGAAATTGCGAACCAAAGTGTTTTAGCGCTATCATATAAGTCTACAGCAGTTTTCCTGGTTTCGAATAGACGTAAAACAAGCCTGTCGGGACCCTTCCCTTCAGTTGTTATCGGTTTTTAGCTACAAGTTTTAAAGACTTTTTCGATTATGTTCTGTGAGTGTGTGTGTTGTGGATGTTAGATAGACGAAAAGACCTTTTTAGCTAGATGTGGAAAGAACTTGTACATGTACCTAAACAGTTGGACCATCTCAGATATTACTTTAGCAAGTCAGAAAAGCGTGTATTCAGATAAATTACAGCTTAATATTTTTGTAAGGGATGAGTACAAGTTGGGAATCCAAAATAAACCTCTTCAAGTCGAGACGCAATTTAGAGGCTATTTTTAAATATTAAAAAAAGTATAATTGATATTTATAAATTTAATCGTCATTAATTTACCTTAATTCTAGTTAAATCGTTTTAAGGAACTTTATTCCTAAAATAATTTTAAACAGCTATTGTTGACGTTTGAACTCAAGCGTTAGCCTCTTTAAAATTTTTTGGAAATTTAGGGTATATAAGGCGACTGATTCACAATAATTGATAGGAAAACCCGCAATGACCCTGCAAAGCATATGAAACGCGCCTGCAATGATCCTGCAAAGAATCTGAAGTGCACCTGCAATTATCCTACAAAGTATCTGAAATGCACCTGCAATGATCCTGCGAAGTATCTGAAATGCACCTGCAATGATCCGGCAAAGTATCTGAAACGCATCTGATATTATTCCACAAAGTATCTAAATCGCACATGCAATGATCCTACAAAGAATCTGAAACGCGGCTGCAATGACCCTGCAAAGTATCTGAAACGTACCTGCAATTATCCTACAGAGTATCTGAAATGCTCCTGCAATGATCCTGCGAAGTATCTGAAACGCGGCTGCAATGATCCTACAAAGTATCTGAAACGCACCTGCAATTATCCTACAAAGTATATGAAAAGAGCCTGCAATGATCCTGCAAAGAATCTGAAACGCGCCTGCAATTATCCTACAGAGTATCTGAAATGCACCTGCAATGATCCTGCGAAGTATCTGAAACGCGGCTGCAATGATCCTACAAAGTATCTGAAACGCACCTGCAATTATCCTACAAAGTATCCGAAATACGCCTGCAATGATCCTAAAAAGTCTCTGAAACGCGCCTGCAATGATCCTGAAAAGTATCTGAAAAGCGCCTGCAATTTTCCTAAAAAGTATATGAAAAGCGCCTGCAATTATCCTGCAAAGAATCTGAAACGCGCCTGCAATTATTCTACAAAGTATCCGAAACACACCTGCAATTTTCCTACAAAGTATATGAAACGCTCCTGAAAAGTATCTGAAATGCGCTTGCAATTATCCTAAAAATTATCTGAAAATCACCTGCAATTATCCTACAAAGTATCTGAAACGCGCCTGTAATTATCCTACAAAGTATCTGAAACGCGCCTGCAATTATCCTAAAAAGTATCTGAAAAGCACCTGCAATTATCGTACAAATTAAAGTATCTGAAACGCGCCTGTAATGGTCCTTAAAAGTATCTGAAACGCGGCTGCAATTATCCTACAAAGTATCTGAAACGCAGCTACAATGACCCTGCAAAGTATCTGAAACGCGCCTGCAATGATCCTACAAAGTATCTGAAACACACCTGCAATTATCCGACAAAGAATCGGAAATGCACCTGCAATTATCCTACAAAGTATATGAAAAGAGCCTGCAATGATCCTGCAAAGAATCTGAAACGCGCCTGCAATTATCCTACAGAGTATCTGAAATGCACCTGCAATGATCCTGCGAAGTATCTGAAACGCGGCTGCAATGATCCTACAAAGTATCTGAAACGCACCTGCAATTATCCTACAAAGTATCCGAAATACGCCTGCAATGATCCTAAAAAGTATCTGAAACGCGCCTGCAATGATCCTGAAAAGTATATGAAAAGCGCCTGCAATTTTCCTACAAAGTATATGAAAAGCGCCTGCAATTATCCTGCAAAGAATCTGAAACGCGCCTGCAATTATTCTACAAAGTATCCGAAACACACCTGCAATTTTCCTACAAAGTATATGAAACGCTCCTGAAAAGTATCTGAAATGCGCCTGTAATGGTCCTTAAAAGTATCTGAAACGCGGCTGCAATTATCCTACAAAGTATCTGAAACGCAGCAACAATGACCCTGCAAAGTATCTGAAACGCGCCTGCAATGATCCTACAAAGTATCTGAAACGTGCCTGCAATTATCCTACAAAGTATCTGAAACGCATCTGCAATTATCCTACAAAGAATATGAAACGCACCTACAATGATCCTGCAAAGTATCTGAAACACACCTGCAATTATCCGACAAAGAATCGGAAATGCACCTGCTATTATCCTACAAAGTATCTGAAACGCGCCTGCAATGATCCAAAAAAGTATCTGAAACGCGCCTGCAATTTTCCTACAAAGTATATGAAACGCGCCTGCAATTATCCTAAAAAGTATCCGAAACCCGCCTGCCATTATCCTACAAACTTAGCAATTTCTGACTGTAACATGCATACAATATATCTGGAAGGTACAGTACCTGTAATGAGCCTACAAACATCCTGATTTCTTACGGTAGTTACTATTTCCCTTCTATTTTCTTGCTGTAAGGTAGCTATTTTATGACTCTAGAGTAGCTAAATTTTGTAAACTGCTGTACTGAGTTTTCCAACGGAAGATATTTTTTCTGCAAAACGTCTAAAATGTTCTGCATTGCTCTCTGGAATGCATCTTAATTTTGTCTGAAGTTGAACCTTTTTCAGGTTTATTCCAGTATTTTTCCAGAATATTCCAGTTTATTTGCAATATTATGCAGATTCTAAAAAATCTAAATAACAGCAAAATGCAGCCGTAAATTTTTGTACGGGTATTCTTTTCCTTGTAATAAGCGTTCCGTTCTATTAACAATTTCATGATTTTATGTTTTCCCATACGAGTGCCAAGGCTCAAGTATAAATCTGATCTTAAGGTAATTAGTTATACGATCTCTGATCATTTGGTTTACAACGTTCCGCTGCCCCCGATATAGGGCAGTGTATGCGATCGTGACAGTTGGGATTACGACTTTTAGTCTTCTAAGTATCGCGGAGGTGCATTTCAGATTTGATTTGGGGAGTCATCCATGGAGCGTTCTTTACTGGGACAAATTTAGTCCTTAGCGGAGCATATTTATTAAGTGTGGTCACTATTGTAGTCTGTAGATAATGGACACCATCTTCAGGGGTGCAAAATGTCCCCGTTGACAAATCAAGGAGAGCTTGTTATTCAGCCGTGAACTTTTCTGTATCCATTGCTTTCAAGTTTCGTACATCTTTTAGAACTTTAGGGTGTTTTGGGCAGGTCTGGTTCCTAACGACCCAGGTTATGTTATGATCCAATTAATACACTGCATTGTACCACTAGTGTTTCAAGGTTGCGTAGAAGGTTGTTCGTGTATATGTGGTCAATCAACGTGGATGAGCTTAGAGTTAGTCTCGTTGGCTGCATAACTAGTTGCTTAAAGTTGCCCAAAGTTTTAAGTAACATCTCGACTTTGGGCTACCAAATTTAGTGACTGAACTATAACTATGGTTTTCCCAAAATTTGAATCAGTAATTTACCGGGTAAGTTACCGTTTTTAAAATATACATTAATTTCACATCACTAAATACGAGGTAAAAGTAGAAGCAGGCAATTATTTTTGTGGCACCAATTTATTCAAAATCACAACACTGGTTGCGATTGTAATTTGTTCCACTTATTTAGTAAAGATAGAAAGAACTTATCGTGCGAGAGGGTGCCTATGATTTATTAAAACACAGTGACTAGTCTAGAAAAGGGTTCCATGTTATTTTATTAGCAGGAATGGAGAACGGTTAGTCTAAACTTCAGTCCGACTCATTGCCCAGTATATCCAATCCCTTCAACTCGTAACCAAAATTTTAAATTATCTAATTGGCTCACTTAAACTACGTTTTGATGACGTTGCTGACGGAGACGGCCAAAAATACATTGTTGCTTTTTATCTCTGTCGCAATGACCAGTCTCTTATTTCATAACCCCCCTCCGTCACGAAGAAGGGTGTCGTGGACTTTCAAGCGCGCAAAAAGTACCCCGTTCTCTATTCCTGCTTCTAAAATTACATTAATCTCTGTATCTCTGTCTTGACTAAATAATTGAAGGTTTTCATGTGACTGGAATGGTTGTATATATAAACAGCGTACAAATTTAAACACGGATATCTGTAAAATTATAAAGATATCTGAACAGATATAAGATTAGAAATCGTTCAGATAGCACTAGGTCGGTTGAAAATTATCACCTTATCGGATCAGATTTAATAACTGAAAATAAATTCGACGTTCAATGAACTGTTGACGATTTTGCGGGAAAGATATCGCAATCAGATGTCATAAAAGACGAAACAGTTCATAATTTTAAGCACTAGTTCCACCAAATTGAAAGTTCCGGTAAGGCGCTTACGCCTCTTCTACACAAGAATTTCGTTCTGAATTCAATAGGCGATTAGTTAAGGTTTCTTAAACTCTTTGGAATTTGAGCCACTATATTTAACCCTTTTTGCTTCTTTTTGTAGAACAGTGACCTCTTTATTGAAAACCAAATAACTACCGTCCAACTAGTTCTATAAATACCGTAGCCAAGATTTGTGAAACTGTAGTTCATTGTGAAATTCTTTCCTATCTTGAACACGCGAACTTTTTTGCTACGGCCCAACATGGCTTCCTTAAAAAACAGTCTAGTACCACGAACCTCTTCCAAGCCACTAACAAATGTACTGAATGGTTAGATGAGGGGTACTATGTAGGCATATTATACTTAGATGTGGCCAAGGCGTTCGACTCTTAGAAGGTCTAAACACAGCAGGCATATCGGGTAGAGCATTATCCTGGTTGAAGAACTACCTTTCTCAACGTACTCAACGAGTTGTCCTTAAAAGAGAATTCTCTGACTGGGCATCGGTGGCAAAAGGCGTCCCTGAAGGGTCGATTTTTGGACCCTTGTTATTTAACATTCTAATAAACTCATTTCCACAAGTAGTGAAATCAGCCCAGGTATTACTCTTTGCTGATGACACGAAATTGTCCCATAAAATCCGTTCTATCTCAGAATCTCTTCTCCTACAAAACGATCTAAATTTGTGGAAAATTGGGTTATGAAACACGGCCTTAAATTTATTGTGGATAAGTGTAATGTCCTGCACCTGGTTCACTCTAATCCAAAATTCATTTATTACCTGTATTGTTGACCGCTACGTATTACTCTCTCGGAACGTGACCTCGGAGTGTACATCGACCCTGATCTAAAAATTTCAACACACACTAACAAAATTTGCAAAAAACTTCATTCCATCACTGGCCTGGTTAGACGCAATTTCACGCGCCGCTCCCCACAACTACTACATGCCATATATGTCTTAGCTTTAAAACTAACATAGACTATTGCTCATTTATATGGAATAATGGACCCACTCTAGTAAAGGAGCTCTGTTTTTACTACAAAAGGCTCAAAATCGCTTCACAAAACTTTCACCATAATTGGAGAAACTTCCTGCCCTTATGAGATTAACCAAGCTAAACATCATCACTGTCCACCAGAGACATCAAATAAACGATCTGTTCCTTGTTCTCTCTCAAACATGATATTTTAGCCACATCGTAGTATACGATGAGCCTCTTAGTTTGACCCGAGCCGTAGTAGTAGTAGTTGTTGTAGTTGTGGCTGGGGTTTTCGCTTTCGTTGTCGTCAGGTGGAAGTGAGCTCGGTTAGAGATTTAATTTTAATTAATTTGTTTCTTGGTCTCAGCCGGGATTCGAACACGGGTTCCTCGCGCAGCAGTCAGACACTCTACCAGTGACCCATATGGGCTTGTCAGGAAGACCGAGTTTTCTTCCTTTTATTTATCTCTAAAGGGTTGGGAATGAGGGAGGGCCATATTTATTTGTGCGGTCGGATAATTCTGTATTTTTGTGGTTGGATACTTTTGATTTTGTGTCTTTTGGTCTTTATATTTCTTTCGTTTTATTTTGGCGCTAATTAAATTGATAGCGATGTGGCTACTATTAAGGCCCAGCCCTTGGGCCATCTTGTTTTCTATATTACATGCGGTCTCCATAAGTCATTAGCTGAGTTTCGGTATCAACTAATAAATAAATAATTCCTCACTAATGATAGTGGCGAATAAACAGAGACATAAGACAGTTAAAGCTGACGCTACTTCTGCAGTGAACTGGTCTGTTTATTTTAAATGGGCTATACGTAGGCGTAAATAGGAGATGATGAGGGAATGACAATTTTGGAAAATTATTGTAACTGTGGCTTTTGGAACGTTGTGTTTCTTCTTTTATAACATAAAAGAGCCCAGCAGCTTCGTACTGACTTCGTAACAAAATCAATGTTAAATGTGACATCACGCATGGAAGAACCCCTCCCTACCCCCTTGTCACGGACCGTCACAAATTTTGAAACCCCACCCCCTTAAGAGTGTGACGTAGTTTATTAACGGTCCCAGTCACCCTCGACAATTTAATGTTAAATCAGAATCCCTACTTCCTGTTGATAATTAACAACAGCCGACGAATTTTTAGCGCAGAATTGGATGAAATCGCTGGATACAACACGTATAGGTAGCCAGAGTAACTTATAAGTAGATAGTGTTTTATAACTCCTGGTTGTATCTACTTTAGGAGTTTATATAGAATTTGTAAACAACTTGGATCTTTTGTGTTTTTCTGTAAAAGTGGACACGAGGGTAAGTGTTGTGGAAAACGGAAAGAGGGGTAATTCAGAAATCGGAATTTTTATTCCCATTAAAGGAAATAAATTGGCTTATTGGTGACCTTAATTGTACTATTTATTTAAAACATTAACCAAAACTAAATTTTATATCTTACGTACAGGGTGATTTAAAATCCTTATTTTCATGGTCCTGTAACGATTTTAGTGTATTATTACAAAATTCATGTATATATTTTGCTGGGGTAACATGTAACAGCAGGTTCCGAAATAGCAACCATGGTTCCGAAAAAACAGCGGCAAGTTCAAAACTACTGTTTTAGAAATAGCAGCTTCTGAGTTTCGAAATTTTGGTGTTTAACTAGGGTGTTGAACAATTCTTAACCCTAGGGTTTGCTTTCCTATTAAATAAAATAAAATACATCATCATATACTAATCTTACCTCACCTGACATATTTATTCTTATGCCATTTTGGTTGAGATAACTAAACCTAGCCCAACATTACCTAATCAATAACCTTTAACCTAACCAAGCCTTACCTAACCAGTAAGTCTAAAATAAAAAACACACCTTAACAGACCTAAAACAATTGTTAAAACAACCGAACTCTACCTTACGTGACCTTACACTCTAGGGCTTATAAACCAAACCATACCTGATCCAATACCATTGAAGTGAAAATAATTCTACAGGGCCGGTAGGCCCTTGTAGATATGACTTGATACTCTTCTTTAACGTTAAAGCAAAATTCACATGCTTTTTCCAATTTTCCTATGGAGATTAACATGGGGTTTTTCGTGATATTTAACCACCTCTAACTGAAAAACTACAGCGAAGTTACTTTTCGGAATACTCTTAATTTAACAATTAAGTATTCAGGGTGTGCGATCGGCTAGTTTAATCAGAAAAAATGAAGTCTAAGTATGTTAATTTTAGTTAATTACAGAAGTACTTGTTTCGACCATCGTGATTGGACATAATAATAATGCTAGAGCTCTTCGAAAACACAGATTAACCAAGTATCTATGGTGTAGTGGTTATCACGTCCGCTTTACACTCGGAAGGTCCCAGGTTCAAGCCCTGGTAGTTACATGACTTGACTATCGTTATTGGACACAATAATAAGCTAGATCTCTTCGAAAACTAAGAATAACCAAGTATTCATTGTGTAGTGGTTATCACGTCCGCTTTACACGCGGAAGGTCCCGGGTTCGAGCCCTGGTAGATACATGTTTTGACCATCGTGATTGGACATAATAATAAGCTAGATCTCTTAGGAATCTCAGTATTACCAGGTATGTGTAGTGTAGTGGTTATCTCGTCCGCCTAGATACATTTTTTGACCATCGTAATTGGACATAATAATAAGCGGTAAAGAAAACATAATTACTCAAAATTTAATTACATTAAGACTGAAGCGACAGATATTATATAAAAACGTCTTGGTTTGGACCAAGGCCGAAAAAACAAACGATATGTGTGAGGTTTATCAATTGACTGAAGTTTCAGATATTGAAATTTTTTCTAGTTATTTTTATACACTCAATCCTTAATCAATATTTAATTCAATCAACTGATTTTACTGTTAATCGACCTAGTCCCTCTAAATTAATTGAAAAAATTACATATCTACTCTTTTTCAAGAACAATTACATTTTCCGAAAACATTTTATCATGAAATTAATTATTTTGAAGGGATTTCGTGTCGATGCTCACTAACTTGGGAGCATCTTGACCGACATAGTTTTAATTGTTGCTGGCTTGACAAATTTTCAAGTTTGCACCAAAAGAAGTTTAAATCTGTTTTAAGTTGTTGATAAGACTGTCGTTTAGAGTGAATGTCGTCTACTTAAGACAAAGCAACAAATTTTATCCTGTGTGGTAAAGGGTAAAGATCACATGAACAGAAATACTTCTCAGACTTGTTATATTCATTTCCCGCGGAAATAATATGGTTAAACACATCATTCATACTAGTTATGCCAAGAAGGTCACATTTAACTCCGACACCCCCTCCCTTCCTCTATTTTCCCAATATATGGCATTTTATAATCACCAGTGGTTTCAGTGTATGGGTCATCTGAGCTGTCGCAACACGCTCAGCCAATATTACCATAGACTGAGTTATGACCAAGAAATTCTTAAGTACGGAAAAGGAAGTTCCAGTGCAACTTTACCATCAAAGAGGCGACAATAGAAATGTAGCATTTCGATATACGAAATTAAATGTATGAATTCGCGCAACACCCTTGTTTGGCATCCACGATCAAATATTTACATTTTCCATTCGAGTTATGCCAAAGTTCGCTTGCTTTTTTTAGACATCCAGTAGAACATTTCAAATATTCAATACTGTATCCTCAAGATGATAAATTAATTTCATGATAAAATGTTTTCGGAAAATGGAATTATTCTTGAAAAAGCGTAGATATGCAATTTTTTCAATTAATTTAGAGGGACTAGGTCGATTAACAGTAAAATCAGTTGATTGAATTAAATATTGATTAAGGATTGAGTGTATAAAAATAACTAGAAAAAATTTCAATATCTGAAACTTCAGTCAATTGATAAACCTCCCACATATCGTTTGTTTTTTCGGCCTTGGTCCAAACCAAGACGTTTTTATAAAACATAGCTTTAGCATGATTTTATGCTTTAACATGATAACTTTATTACCCTGTAGTCTACTGTCTTAAAGCGATATGAGGAGAGATACTACGTGTACCGTAAATCTTATAACCAATGACGTGGTAGCTCTCTTAAGGCCCGTTCACATTACCCAACTTTAGTCAGCTGACAAACCCGATCTGACCAGTCAGGCCAGATTGTCAAGCAATATGAACGTTTCACCCAACCGTACTATTGTCAGGTTCAAGCTCGGATTTTAAACGGGTAGGTAGGCGATTGGAGTCGGGCCGACTAAAGTCAGAGAGGGAGCAAACCAATCACAATAAGCCTTGGCTATTACGTCATGGGACACGTGCTGTTTTTCTTTCAGCTCGAGAGAGAGAACCGAGAGTATCGGCCATTATTTAATTTTATAATTAAAATGATTTCGGGCCTTGGCCGTTTTTTAACATGGGTCAATTATTAAGTTTTGATGGTTGTTCCTCATTGAATATTATCAGAAGTAATATAGTAGGGAAGTTTCCTATATTAGTTCTGATATTACTGACATTTATTATGTTCTCAACTGCAGAAATTTAGTGGGAATAGCTTTTGATGCTCGTAAAGTAGTCGAATTTTTTCGAGAAGATGAGTTTGAACATTTATAATCCAAAACAAATCACTCCTATTATTATGTACCGCTTTGTACACCCTCTTGTGTTTCAAAGGTAGTCGGCCCGACTGGTTGGGTGGTGTGAACGAGTGACCTGACTAGACTAAATTGGGTGACAAGTCGGCCTGACAAGTCTATGATTTGTCAGCTGACTAAAGTTGGGTAATGTGAACGGGCCTTTAGATAAGACTTCTTATTTATACTGCCTCTAATGTACAAGGGTGGTTTATGATTTGATGTAACTTGTTTAATTTTCGGTTTAAAGTTTTGAAAATATTTAAGAGACCTACAATTAGGGCTTTTAATGTGTGGTAAAAATTTTGAAAATACGCATCCATTAGTTTATTTTATAAAAAATAAAGTTGTTAAGGGTGGTTTTCAGTTTCATAAAATTTATCACACCTTTTTAAGAAAAGCTGGAAATTGTCTCATGGATATATCATGGAAATTTATGGAAAATATTAGTTACTTGGGCTTTAGGAAAACAATACGTTTGTTAGGTATGAAACCGGTCTTAATTTAAACCTTACACTTTAAACTAGGATCATTTTGTTTTCTTGTTATTAAGAACAATTAAAATTAAGTATGTTTAATTTTCAATTTTCGAAAATACTGTGCTATTTTACTCAGATAGGTCGGCGTAGTAAAATAAGGCCATCACAACGTTAATTTTCCTAGAAATAATTCCAGCAATTCTACTTGATGAGCTTAGAATGAAATGCTATATCTAAAGTGAAATAATATCGTGAAAATCAGCCATCAGCCTGTTAAAAACCATCGAATCTAAACGGCGTTTATGAACTTAGTGAACAAAATGTAGGGTATATTGGTCTGATAATATAAAATATATTTCGGTGCAAAAACTTAATGATGTTGAAATACAAAACACTTTTAGGAAGGACTTAGTATAGTTTGTGTTATAATTAATTCATTTTGCTAAGTCTTGGTTGAATCAATCTTTTCAAAGTTCGAAACTGATGCCGCCCTGACTACATAGGGACAGTATCAATTAAAATGATTAAACTAGATTACCTATTAAAGAAAATAAAACTATAGTACCGTTTACGGGTAATTAAACAGTGTTACCGTTTACGGGTAATTAAACTGTATTAAAGTGGTTATTAGATAACTATTATTCTTTCATTAATAAAACAGGACTTTACCTTGCAAAGTGCCGATATTTTCCATTTAAGGCATCATTGCTATGTCTACCGATAAATTTAAACCATTGTTGTCTAACGTCAGGATTATTTGGAAAATAAAATAAATAAACGTCCTTTTCTGTGTTTGTGCAAGGCGGAAATGCTCATTTACAAGATATAGTAAATTTTAAATCGAAAATTTAAATACAACCTACTGCGATGACTTTAAATTTAATAATGAAAAACTCATGAACTTAAAATATGTTCAACTCTATTCATTAGTAATAAACAATGTGTAAATTGTGTTTAAAAATTGGGGAGAATACATTTCACAATCTATAAAATAACACCAATATTCAGTTTTTTTGTTAAAATTTCAACCAACAATGTCTATAGTAACACCAATGTTCTAAAAACGAAGCATTTTGAATTTTGCGCTACTGGGTAGATTTTCTTGCCATCTACGTATTGCTGTTGAAAGTAAAACATCTGTTAAGTAAACATTTCTGCGCATTTCCCCACTCGGTCTATATCCCACTCTAGGTTTACTTAGAGCAACGCCTGACACTAGCGCTGTGGCGGCGGATGTTGGAAGTTTTTCCACCAAACCCTAGTAAATAAAATTCGTGCCATTTCGTTTTTTGATGAGTAGAGGTCTCCAGTCACCGATATTGGGAGGAGAAAATCTGACTAAATTATAAAAGTGAGTTGAAATTCATTATTAATTTATTTTAGCCTCTCTCTTTCTCATTAAAGATTCATAATCGATCTATCAAGTTAGTTTTTGTAAATATCACTCTGGTATTGTTTTAATATAAAGTCTGATTAACATTAAGCCTTGGCTAAAAAATATCCCGAACCATTACAGAATAGGATTTTTTCTTTAGGGGACATTTGGCGAAAAATTGCTGTGGTCGGTAGACGCGTGAGGGTGCGAGCTACGCATTGCCATTTGTTAATGCTGGTTTAACCAATGAGATAGAATATATGTATTAAGCCCAGTGTTTCCACTCGAAGGTTAGGATTTTCGCCCATTTTAGGTGCAAAAGTGCTGTTTTTCGCCCCACCTATAGTAGATTTTAGCCGCAAAAAATCCCCCAATTTTTTTCTCTTTTTATTGGTCCAACCACAGCCCACTCTATAGGTCTTAGGCTGCAAACGCTATGTAAAAGCCCGGATCAGAAATTTTCGCTTTTAATTTTCACATCTCATTTAAATTTCAAGAAATATGAACCAAATTTTTTAATATAAGGGTCAAAAAATGGTGTTCCTCCCATAGACGATCATGTTAAAAGCTGACTTCTTTTATTTTTCGAGCTAAAAAGCCGAAAATTCCTGATACGCGCCTTTACATAGGAAAAATTGTTTGATGGGGCTTTTATAGCGCGATGGAGTTGGCTGTGCTTGAGAGAAACAAAGAGCGTATAGCCAAGTTGAGCCAAATCGATCACGCTTGTTGTGTCCCATTATAATTTAAGACCTAATCAGACCCTGAGCCCAGAGCCTACTAGATATTATAAAAACTGAGCAAAAATGTGGGATGAAACGAACTGAACCATAAAAAAATCTAAATAAAGTTTTCCCCGCTTTTTTCGCCGTTTTATAAGGTTTTCGCCGCGTTTTCGCCTTTTCGCCGTTTTATAAGGTTTTCGCCGCGTTTTCGCCTTTTCGCCGCTTTTCAATATTTTGGTGCTCAGAGACTAGATTTTCGCCCAAAAAAGGACTTTTTCGCCGCAAAGTGGAAACACTGATTAAGCCTAACGTAGTCACAACGTGGGATCTACTAGAGATCGACGTTTCGCGATACACTTTTTGTCCTTTGCATGAATCTTTATCAAATAGGGGTGGCGCCACCAATTAGTCACTTGAAGAACTTTCTTATTACCGTCTGCTGCAATAATCTGCGTAACAAGCTGTCAAGATAGTTTTTTAAACGTGTTAAATAAAATACGCGAGTTAAATAATAAAAACTAGTCCTTTTTAATCTAATTAATAAATAGATGAAATAAAAATCATAACGATGTTTCTGAATGCAAATAAGCGAGTAAAACAGGGTTGCCACAGTACCTGGAAATCCTGGAAAAGTCAGGGAATTTAAAAATGGGCCCAAAAGGTCAGGGAAAAGTCAGGGAATTTTAAAAATTTCAGCAAAGTCAGGGAATTTGATTTTAGTGTGTAAAATTTCAGGGCCGGATAAGTCTTTATTGAAAGAGTAATGAAAGTTTCTCATCCTCTTCTCTTAACACAGGAAACTCGAGAGCAATCCTTAAAAATGCTGTCTAGAATTGTTTTTGTAAAGTTAATGCTCTCTAAAGAAATCTCTCGGACTGATATTTATAGTTAAATGTTTCTTAATCATTTTGGTGCAACAAATACTTTGGAAAACTTAATGTGGAAAACTTTAAACGTGCTGTAAAAATTTACACAAGGTCAGGGAAAATCTCAGAAAAGGTCAGGGAAAAGCTGGAAAAGTCAGGGAATTTGGTTCTGAAAATTCCGTGGCAACCCTGTTAAAGTTGTAATTAGTTCCGGTAGAGGCTCACAGATGGCTCTGTCATGTTTCGATAAACGTTCTAATCTTGGTAAAACAATGTGTTTTGGCGGTAACCCGGCCGATTTGAATTGAAACTCTATAGGTTTAATACATATATTCTATCTCATTGGTTTGTAATGGCTCGGGATATTTTTTGGCCAAGGCTTAGTGTTAAACAGACTTCATAAACAATACCAGAGTGATATTTACAAAAACTAACTTGATAGATCGTTTATGTATCTTTAACGAGAGAGTGAGAGAGGCTAAAATAAATTAATACAAATTCAACACACTTTTATAATTTCGTCAGTTTTTTCTCCGCATAACGGCGACTGGATTGGGTAAGGGTTTAACATGGCTTTGCCTGTCCAAGGCTTAGGTGCTCTGAGGTAAAATTAAAAATTATTTTGATACTATTTTATCAATCTTAATCGATATATAAAATGATTGTCCGACTACTTCATTCTCATAATATAAGTAACGCTGATAAAGATCACAAGGAGGACATTTTGAAAATAGTACATGCAATTATAACTATAATAGAAACTAAGGAAAACGTGCGAGGATTATGGTTTTTGTACCTCTGGTGCAGGCACTTCATGCCACCTCCCATCTTTGTCCACTTTGACCTAATCAAAATATTAGCAAGGTTTTTCAATACCATTCAAAAAACAGGAGATGAAATCTTGTAAATGCAAAACCGCAATCCATTCAAGGGATAGTAGCGGATTAATCTATATCTATATAAATCAAAGTCCTGACTGACTGACTAACTGATAATCAACTCCCAGCCCAAACCGCTTGCCCTAGAAGGCTGAAAATTTGCAGGAACCTTACTCTTAAGTAGTAGTAGGCGCGTACTAAGAACATATTCCCCCCAATCCGCCATCTTAATAAATGGCGCCCAGAAATGTAAAAAAATTCTTCTCTATGCGTCAAAGTCCCCGCGTTTCAACCGATTTAACAAATATTAAGTACACTGGTTTCCTTTAACCTATAGACAGGCTGAATGCGGTCTTTCGGGTTCGATATGTTGCCATCTTTTTAAATGGCGGCCAAAAACTTAAAAACCCTTCTTTATGGAATAATGTCCGCGTGAAAAGTAATAAAAAATGTCCTGACGGGCTGACGGGCAACGCCGAGTGCCTTCGCTCCAAGGGTACTACTAAAATATTAGTCATCAGTAATATCTACCCATTCTTTATATCATTTTAGATGGAAGTTCTTATTAGACGCGAGCGACGCCGCGGGTAACAGCTAGTATATAAATGTATAAAGAAAAAGACAGCCATACCTCGGCAGTTAATGAAGCAGTCACTTTATCATTTTCCAAAGGCCGCGATTGTAAAGTTATGATTTGTCGTTGACTGGGATTTTTTAAAAGCTCTTCCACACTAACAATTCCCAATCCAAGAACATTTTCTAAAGAAATTAATTGGATTAAATTCAATTTTCGGGTACCCGCACACCCTGTGTGTAAATGGTACTTACCTCCAGCTGGTTTAGATTTATCATATATTTCAAAAAGTACTTCCGCCGAGGAATTTTTCAAATTACTTTAACGAAAGAAAAAAATATTATTAGGTTATTTAAATTAATTATTCGAAATACCAGAGTTCATACAACTTTTGGGAAACAAATTTCCCTGAGTTATCCAGGCTTTTCCAGAATATGGAGAATATGTTAATGAAGGAGGGGGGGCAAATTGGACAATAACATAATCAAAGGACATCCCGGCCCGTATCTCTAGTAGAACCAGAGTTATGAGCCTCCAAAGTTTAGTGTAATGTTAATCGTTAGGAGGGAATATTCACGGACATTTTGCTTAATTACTCGGGCTTTGTTTGACGAAATTCTAACTTTTTAGTATGGTTGGATGGGGGGCAAATTGGACCATAACATACTCGAAGGACATCCCCTTATATCTAGTAGAACCAGAGTTATGAGCCTCCAAAGTATAGTCTAATGTTAATCCTATGGAGGGGGTATATTTACTAACATTTTGCTTAATTATTCGGCCCCTGTTTGTCGCAAATTTCCCTGAATGTTTCTAAAAATTCCAAATTTCCCTGAGGTTTTTGTCAACTACTTATTTCCCTGATTTTTTCCGATTTGTATGAACCCTGAATACGTATTAGCGGATTCAATTTGACTGCTCTGAAATCACTGGCGGACAAGAACTATTACATCAAAGAGAGCAGCTCCGTCATTCATGAATTAAATACAGAAATAAAATATGAAATATTTCCGAAGCAGGTTCAGTTTTTTCTCAGACCAGCTAACCCATGGACAGGCAAGTGAATTGGGAGCTCGGTTTGCTTAGAGTAACGCCTGATACTAGCGCTGTGGCGGCCCATGTTGGAAGTTTTTCTACCAAACCCTGGTAAATTAAATTCGCCCCATTTTGTCTTTTGAGGAGTAGAGGTCTCCAGTCACCGATATGGGGAGGAGAAAATCTGACTAAATTATAAAAGTGAGTTGAATTTCAATATTTATTTTAGCCTCTCTCTTTCTCATTCAAGATTCATAAACGATCTATCAAGTAATCAGTTTTTGTAAATATCACTCTGGTATTGTTTTAATATAATGTCTGTTTAACATTAAGCCTTGGCTAAAAATATCCCGAACCATTACAGAAGAGGAATTTTACTTTACGGGACATTTGGCGATAAATTGCGGCGGTCGGTAACGACTGAGAGCGCGTGCTACGCATTGCCATTTGTTAACGAGGGTTTAACATGGTTTTGCCTGTCCATGCCCGGTTAGGTGCAGTCTGAGATTTGACTATCAAATTGCTAACTTAACTTTTCCGCCCGTCAATAAATGGTGCGCAAAATTAAAAATGGAAGACCCGAAATTTTTCAGAGTCCAGGGTTGCCACTGAATTTTCAGAACCAATTTCCCTGACTTTTCCAGGTTTTCCCTGACCTTTTAGGCCGAAAGTGTAAATGTTTACAGCACGTTTTAAGTGCTTATAATTAAATAAACTCTCCCCATTAAGTTTTCCAATGTATTTGTTGCACCAAAATGATTAAGAAACATTTAACTATAAATATCTGTCCGAGAGATTTCTTTAGAGAGCATTAACTTTACAAACACAATTCCAGACAGCTTTTTTAAGGATAGCTCTAGAGTTTTCTGTGTTAAGAGAGGATGAGGAAAAACTTTCATTATCCTTTCAATAAAGACTAATCCCAAGTAATTTTACCCACTAAAATCAAATTCCCTGACTTTTCCATGACCGTGCGGAAATTTGAAAATTCCCTGACTTTTCCAGGTTTTCCCTGACCCGTGGCAGCCCAGAGCAGAAAATGAATTAAACCCACTATTTAAAGTTAAAGACTATATATTACAAAAGAAAATGTTCGTCCCAAAATGGACTGATTGAAGCTGTTTTGAAATTTCTGAGGTGGATCGTCCATTTCCACAACGCAATAAGCTTCCTGACAACCTTAAAACACGCATGAAAAGTAAAAATCTTGAATCATATTCTTAATGTCTTTCATGGGAAAAGGGGTGATCACTTTGCTGAACACGCTCTCCGGAATTATTACGTAATATTGGGTAATCGAGTCAAAACATAGCCAAGTCTCGGCCGTCAACTCGAGGCACTTTATGAAACATTGGGAACAATTTTAAAGGGGATGAGAAGTTTCGTTTGAAAAACCTCTGATTTATGTAACAAAAGATAGAATTAATTTCCGTGAATTCAAAAATATCAAGTTTTTAATTCTGCGATTTCTGCTGGTTATTTGGCCGCAATATGCATTGTTGAAAATGCTTCATATGAAATGATTTGAAATCCTCTTTTTATGAAAGGCTAAAACGTTTCCCGTACTCCGACGTCACAAATATATTTTTCTCGTGAGATGGTGCCACTCTCTCCGCTATCAGACCCTGAGTCATTTTAGACTGGTTAGAAGCTCGAGACGCCTATAGGATTCCCGCGCTTTTTTCCCTGACGTCATAGTGATGTCATAAAACGGGCGAACAAGCTCGACAAGACAACATTGTTGATATATCGAAACTGAGTTTTAAAAATAGAAACTTTGGTTCTATTATATTAAAAACTTGATATTTTGAAAGTAGAGACTCGAAAGTGTAACATTGCAACGGTTTAGGCCTACCGTTGCAGACGACCCATTGCAGACGACAGTGGACGGAAGTCTCACATTTTAAAACCGCCGGTTTATGCTCAGTCCACTGCCGTCGCGTAACTACATCAACCCCAAAGATCCTAGATCGTTCCGGTTGCCACCCTTCCCCCTTTTGCGGATAGGAGTTAGCATCCAAATGGAATTATATATAAAGAGCAATTTTCTATTGTATAAGGCAGTTCTCATTTACACCCGGGTAAATGTAGTCGTTATAATTTACTGAACCTCATGGTTCAGTCTCTTCAGTTATGTTTAATTTTTTATTTAGTTTATGTGAATAAAATCAAAAGTTTTGATTAACCGCTCGCAATGCCTTCTAATTTAAGTTAAAGGATTTGAACGCCCTTGTCAACGGAATGGACATTCAATCTTTTCCGTTACAACATAATACCACTTTTGTGCTAAAATATGATATGAAATTGTAAATTCGCATTCCCTTGACTACGTAATTGGTGTTCAGGCAAACTCAAAGCGATCAGCCCCTGTCCCTTTAAGCAAGGAACATACATGCGTAAAACTTTCTGGGTCTGAAGCACACTTAAAAAAAAACTTGAAACAATCTCAACTCCTTTTCCAGTAAGCTTACGTCGAAGTTTTTTGTACGTTTACGTATCTGCAGGAATAGATTTAATTTTAGAAGTAGGAATGGAGAACTGTAACTATTTGCTTCAGTTATTCCGACTCATAGACCACCCAGTATAGAAACCTCCCTCCAACACGTAACAGAAAGTTCAAATTATCTTATTGGCTCACTTAAACTACGTTTTGATGACGTTGCTGACGTGGACGGCGCAAAATACTTAATCCTTTTTGGCTAAACTTTACTTTAGTTTGCACATTCATAATACAGTTTTTCAATAAATATCATTTATTCAAGGTTAATTATAGGATAATTTGTTAAAATTAAGCTGCGGAAATTAATTAAAATATATATTTTACAAGTTTTTCTATATTTTACCCTTCATATTATAAATAGGTTAGGTTAGGTTATATTTTTAGATATTTTATGGTATTTGGTGGCTAGGAAGAAGGAACTGGTCGGGTGGTTTTTATGGCCATGAAAATATTGATTAAAATAGTTTCCGCCGCGACTTAAATGTAATTAATTATCATATAATCCACCTTATTCCCTTTCGCCGGAAGTTAGGCTTCGTTCGGCATTCATGGGGGTGAGTAACGGGAGGAAATTGGTCTGTCGTCCGCTACAGTACTGATTTTTGGCTTTTGTAGCAGACGACAGACCAATTTCTTCCCGTTACTCACCCCCATGAATCCCGAGCTAATTAATTTAAAATCTTTTTTCTATTTCGGGAACTCGAAGAGCCTAGAATCCATCCATTCCCTTTCGCCGGAAGTTAGGCTTAGCTCGGGATTCATGGAGGTGAGTAACGGGAAGAACTTGGTCTGTCGTCCGCTACAGTACATATTTTTGGCTTTTGTAGCAGACGACAGACGAATTTTTTCCCGTTACTCACCCCCATGAATCCCGAGCTAAGCCTAACTTCCGGCGAAAGGGAATAAGGTGGATTAACCTCCAAGAAATGATATTTATTGGAAAAACTGTATTTTGAATGTGCGAGCTAAACCGTAAAGTTTAACCTCTGTCGCTATGACCCGCCTCTTCTTTCATGCCCCCTCCCCGTCCCGCGCGCCTAGATTACTCTGTTCTCCATTCCTGCTTCTAAAATTAAATCTATCCCTGGTATCTGACCCGCCCCGTCCCGCACGCCCAGATTACTCTGTTCTCCATTCCTGCTTCTAAAATTACATCTATCCCTGGTATCTGTTTAAGTTTTACGTAAGTGTGTTCCTCGCTTTAGACTTATCATCATACCTTTATCACCGCCCAAGTTACTGGCTTTGATTACTTTAACGAATAACCTTTGTTCGTGACGCGCTACCAAAAGTTCTCCATCGCTCTGTCATCGAGAAAGAATGGAATGAAACGGGGGAAATGAATTTCGATCAACTTTTAATTGCAGAAGTAAGATAAGGGACTAGAAGTGTCGAGGTGACCAAATTCTTCACTTGGCGAAAGTGAATATTCTTGATAAGACACCAACGGTTGGCCCTCTGGTAGCGGTTTCTGAATTTTCCCTCCAAAACGTGAGAGGCTCGCGGCGGTAGACGTCCGAACTAGATTCAAGCAACCGCGTCCGTGTTCCGCCGCGGCTTTAGGTTGAAAGTAGGGCTGTGCGGGTTCTCGAAAATGACGGGAACTCGAGTCCGAGTCCGAGTCCGAGTACTGGTTTTCCTAGGACTCGAACGGGTACCCGGGTCCTTGTCCAAGGCCTAAAATTACCCGTTTAGGGCTTGTCGAGCCCATTTTTCTTTACCAACTTAATAGCCAACTTTATCAGCTTCTGATAAAAATGTTTTCATATTTAAAAAAGTTAAAATTACTATTAATGTTTAGTTTTGAAACAGTTTGAAAAAAGAGTGTTTCAAGAGTAAATTTGACGAATTTTGGGCTCGGATAAAGAATTTTGGACTCGAAACCATGTTTTTTGGACTCGAAAATGGACTCGAAACCATGTTTTAAGGACTCGAAAATGGACTCGAAACCATGTTTTAAGGACTCGAAAATGGACTCGAAACCATGTTTTTTGGACTCGAAAATGGACTCGAAACCATGTTTTAAGGACTCGAAAATGGACTCGAAACCATGTTTTAAGGACTCGAAAATGGACTCGAAACCATGTTTTTTGGACTCGAAATGGACTCGAAACCATGTTTTTTGGACTCGAAAATGGACTCGAAACCTTGTTTTTTGGACTCGAAAATGGACTCGAAACCATGTTTTTTGGACTCGAAAATGGACTCGAAACCATGTTTTTTGGACTTGAAAATGGACTCGAAACCATGTTTTAAGGACTCGAAAATGGACTCGAAACCATGTTTTAAGGACTCGAAAATGGAATCGAAACCATGTTTTTTGGACTCGAAAATGGACTTGAAACCATGTTTTTTGGACTCTAAAATGGACTCGAAACCATGTTTTTTGGACTCGAAAATGGACTCGAAACCATGTTTTTTGGACTTGAAAATGGACTCGAAACCATGTTTTAAGGACTCGAAAATGGACTCGAAACCATGTTTTTTGGACTCGAAAATGGACTCGAAACCATGTTTTTTGGACTCGAAAATGGACTCGAAACCATGTTTTTTGGACTCGAAAATGGACTCGAAACCATGTTTTTTGGACTCGAAAATGGACTCGAAACCATGTTTTATGGACTCGAAACCATGTTTTTTGAACTCGAAAATGGACTCGAAACCATGTTTTTTGGACTCGAAAATGGACTCGAAACCATGTTTTATGGAATCCAAAATGGACTCGAAATCACTACTACTACTATTACGGCTCGGGTCAAACTAAGAGCCTCATCGTATACTACGATGTGGCTAAAAAACTAAACATTTCACACTCACCATAGGACTGTTGAGTTTGAAACATCTGACGCAGCCTGGCTTTGATGGTGGAGGAATTTCATTAGACCGCTTCAACCCCATCGACGGCTAAGAAATAAATAAATGAAGTAAAACGGATTTAGAATTACTTAAAATTGATTTAGAATTACTTCAATTGATTTAGAATTACTTAAAATTGATTTAGAATAATTTAGGCTTACTTAATAAGGTGAAATCGCGGTTAAATTACTTATTAAACATTTTACAGTTTAGCCCTTAGGACATTCAAAATTCAGTTAGCCCTAACTTAATCCAACCCTAACTGAACCCTAACCCTAACTTAATCCAACCCTAACTTAATCTAACCCTAACTTAATCCAACCATAACTTAATCCAACCATAACTTAATCCAACCCTAACTTGGTCCAACCCTAACTGAATCTAACCCTAACTGAATCTAACCCTAACTGAACCCTAACCCTAACTGAACCCTAACCCTAACTGAACCCTAACCCTAACTTAATCTAACCCTAACCTTACCTACCCTAACCAATAATATGGTAAAGGGTAAAATATAGAAAAACATGAAAAATATACATTTTAATTAATTTCCGCGACTTAAATGTAATTAATAATCATATAATTAACCTTGAATAAATGATATTTATTGAAAAAACTGCCGTATTTCGAAAATGCTAAGGGCTAAACCAAGCCCAAATGTATCATCATACGCGGAATCCACAAATTTTACACTAATCGATAAAATCACGTTAAATAATAATTAAAACTCAATTAAAATTATAATTAACCGCGCAAAACAAAGCCTTAAAAACATTAGAGACGCCGTAGCGCCGGGATGTTAGTTGATACCCAATTTTGATTGTCAATGATTGTCTGCTAGCGTAAAACTTACCATGGAGCAAAATCTGAAGATACCTAATTGCATTATATTACCCTTTCAAGGAACACTCCATTGTAAGTCCCATCCCCGATAAATATTATTACTCCTTGGAAAATTCCAACCGAGTGAATAAACTAGCGCTATCTATGTTTCAAAACTAGTACTAAAAGTTGCGTTTTTTGGTCTAAATCATTAAGCCTTGGCCGGGACTCAGGGATATTTATCCTGGAATAAGACATGAGAGATGTAGGGGGCTTGAGTTGTGGTAGTTGTCTGCTATGGGGGTTTTTTAGGGGTTTATTGGGGTTTTATTAGTTTTTCTGGGTTTATTGTGGTTTTTCTGGGTTTTATTGTGGTTTTCTGGTTGTAATTGGAGTTTTTTAGGGGTTTTATTGGGGTTTACAGGGTTTTATTGAGTTTTTACAGGGTTCATTGAGTTTTGGGTTTTATTGGGTTTAATTGGGGGTTTTCTGGGTTTTATTGAGTTTTTCTGGGCTTATTTGGGTTTTTCTGGGTTTT
>JAEQBA010000955.1:167981-191398 GCA_019434445.1 Phalangium opilio | reverse complement strand
AACGAAGCTAAGCTAAACGAAGCTAAACGAAGCTAAGCGAAGCTAAACGAAGCTAAGAGGAAGCGAAGCTAAACGAAAGCTAAGCGAAGCTAAGCTAAACGAAGCTAAACGAAGCTAAGCGAAGCTAAACGAAGCTAAACGAAGCCAAGCTAAGCTAAACGAAGCTAAACGAAGCTAAGCTAAGCTAAGCTAAGCTAAGCTAAGCTAAACGAAGCTAAACGAAGCTAAACGAAGCTAAACGAAGCTAAGCGAAGCTAAGCTAAGCTAAGCTAAGCTAAGCTAAGCTAAACGAAGCTAAACGAAGCTAAACGAAGCTAAGCTAAACGAAGGTAAACGAAGCTAAGCTAAGCTAAACGAAGCTAAACGAAGCTAAGCTAAGCTAAACGAAGCTAAGCTAAGCTAAACGAAGCTAAGCTAAGCTAAACGAAGCTAAACGAAGCTAAGCTAAACGAAGCTAAACGAAGCTTAGCTAAACGAAGCTAAACGAAGCTAAGCTGAACGAAGCTAAACGAAGCTAAACGAAGCTAAGCTAAGCTAAACGAAGCTACACGAAGCTAAACGAAGCTAAGCTAAGCTAAACGAAGCTAAACGAAGCTAAACGAAGCTAAGCTAAACGAAGCTAAACGAAGCTAAGCTAAACGAAGCTAAACGAAGCTAAGCTAAACGAAGCTAAACGAAGCTAAGCTAAGCTAAGCTAAACGAAGCTAAACGAAGCTAAACGAAGCTAAGCTAAGCTAAGCTAAACCAAGCTAAACGAAGCTAAGCTAAGCTAAGCTAAACGAAGCTAAGCTAAGCTAAACGAAGCTAAAGGAAGCTAAACGAAGCTAAGCTAAGCTAAACGAAGCTAAGCTAAGCTAAACGAAGCTAAACGAAGCTAAGCTAAGCTAAACGAAGCTAAGCTAAGCTAAACGAAGCTAAACGAAGCTAAGCTAAGCTAAGCTAAGCTAAGCTAAGCTAAACGAAGCTAAGCTAAGCTAAACGAAGCTAAACGAAGCTAAGAAAACACTAAGCTAAACGAAGCTAAACGAAGCGAAGCTAAGCTAAACGAAGCTAAACGAAGCTAAGCTGAACGAAGCTAAACGAAGCTAACGAAGCTAAGGTAAGCTAAGCTAAAGCGAAGCTAAACGAAGCTAAACGATGCAAGCTAAACGAAGCTAAGCTAAGCGAAGCTAAACGAAGCTAAGCTAAGCTAAGCTAAACGAAGCTAAGCTAAGCTAAGCTAAACGAAGCTAAGCTAAGCTAAGCTAAACGAAGCTAAACGAAGCTAAGCTAAACGAAGCTAAACGAAGCTAAACGAAGCGAAGCGAAGCTAAGCTAAGCTAAACGAAGCTAAACGAAGCTAAACGAAGCTAATCTAAGCTAAACGAAGCTAAACGAAGCTAATCTAAGCTAAACGAAGCTAAACGAAGCTAAGCTAAGCTAAACGAAGCTAAGCTAAGCTAAACGAAGCTAAACGAAGCTAAGCTAAGCTAAGCTAAACGAAGCTAAACGAAGCTAAACGAAGCTAAGCTAAACGAAGCTAAACGAAGCTAAGCGAAGCTAAACGAAGCTAAGCGAAGCGAAGCTAAACGAAGCTAAGCGAAGCTAGGCTAAACGAAGCTAAACGAAGCTAAACGAAGCTAAACGAAGCTAAGCGAAGCGAAGCTAAACGAAGCTAAACGAAGCTAAGCTAAGCTAAACGAAGCTAAACGAAGCTAAGCTAAGCTAAACGAAGCTAAACGAAGCTAAGCTAAGCTAAGCTAAGCTAAACGAAGCTAAACGAAGCTAAACGAAGCTAAGCGAAGCGAAGCTAAACGAAGCTAAACGAAGCTAAGCTAAGCTAAACGAAGCTAAACGAAGCTAAGCTAAGCTAAACGAAGCTAAACGAAGCTAAGCTAAGCTAAGCTAAGCTAAACGAAGCTAAACGAAGCTAAACGAAGCTAAGCTAAGCTAAACGAAGCTAAGCTAAGCTAAGCTAAGCTAAACGAAGCTAAACGAAGCTAAGCTAAACGAAGCTAAACGAAGCTAAGCTAAACGAAGCTAAGCTAAACGAAGCTAAACGAAGCTAAGCTAAACGAAGCTAAACGAAGCTAAGCTAAGCTAAACGAAGCTAAACGAAGCTAAGCTAAGCTAAACGAAGCTAAGCTAAGCTAAACGAAGCTAAGCTAAGCTAAACGAAGCTAAACGAAGCTAAGCTAAACGAAGCTAAACGAAGCTAAGCTAAACGAAGCTAAACGAAGCTAAGCTAACGAAGCTAAACGAAGCTAAACGAAGCTAAGCTAAGCTAAACGAAGCTAAACGAAGCTAAACGAAGCTAAGCTAAGCTAAACGAAGCTAAACGAAGCTAAGCTAAACGAAGCTAAGCTAAACGAAGCTAAACGAAGCTAAGCTAAACGAAGCTAAACGAAGCTAAGCTAAACGAAGCTAAACGAAGCTAAGCTAAACGAAGCTAAACGAAGCTAAGCTAAACGAAGCTAAACGAAGCTAAGCTAAACGAAGCTAAACGAAGCTAAGCTAAGCTGAGCTAAACGAAGCTAAACGAAGCTAAGCTAAGCTAAGCTAAACGAAGCTAAACGAAGCTAAGCTAAGCTAAGCTAAACGAAGCTAAACGAAGCTAAGCTAAGCTAAACGAAGCTAAACGAAGCTAAACGAAGCTAAGCTAAGCTAAACGAAGCTAAACGAAGCTAAGCTAAGCTAAACGAAGCTAAACGAAGCTAAGCTAAGCTAAACGAAGCTAAGCTAAGCTAAACGAAGCTAAACGAAGCTAAGCTAAGCTAAACGAAGCTAAGCTGAACGAAGCTAAACGAAGCTAAACGAAGCTAAACGAAGCTAAGGTAAGCTAAGCTAAACGAAGCTAAACGAAGCTAAACGATGCTAAGCTAAACGAAGCTAAACGAAGCTAAGCTAAGCTAAGCTAAACGAAGCTAAGCTAAGCTAAGCTAAACGAAGCTAAGCTAAGCTAAGCTAAATGAAGCTAAGCTAAGCTAAGCTAAATGAAGCTAAGCTAAGCTAAGCTAAACGAAGCAAAGCTAAGCTAAGCTAAACGAAGCTAAACGAAGCTAAGCTAAGCTAAGCTAAACGAAGCTAAACGAAGCTAAGCTAAGCTAAGCTAAACGAAGCTAAGCTAAGCTAAGCTAAACGAAGCTAAGCTAAGCTAAGCTAAATGAAGCTAAGCTAAACGAAGCTAAGCTAAGCTAAGCTAAACGAAGCTAAACGAAGCTAAGCTAAGCTAAGCTAAGCTAAGCTAAACGAAGCTAAACGAAGCTAATCTAAGCTAAACGAAGCTAAACGAAGCTAAGCTAAGCTAAACGAAGCTAAGCTAAGCTAAACGAAGCTAAACGAAGCTAAGCTAAGCTAAGCTAAACGAAGCTAAACGAAGCTAAGCTAAACGAAGCTAAACGAAGCTAAACGAAGCTAAGCGAAGCTAAACGAAGCTAAGCGAAGCTAAACGAAGCTAAGCGAAGCTAAACGAAGCTAAGCGAAGCGAAGCTAAACGAAGCTAAGCGAAGCTAAGCTAAACGAAGCTAATCGAAGCTAAACGAAGCTAAGCGAAGCGAAGCGAAGCGAAGCGAAGCGAAGCTAAACGAAGCTAAACGAAGATAAGCTAAGCTAAACGAAGCTAAACGAAGATAAGCTAAGCTAAGCTAAACGAAGCTAAACGAAGCTAAACGATGCTAAGCTAAACGAAGCTAAACGAAGCTAAGCTAAGCTAAGCTAAACGAAGCTAAACGAAGCTAAACGAAGCTAAACGAAGCTAAGCTAAGCTAAGCTAAACGAAGCTAAGCTAAGCTAAGCTAAATGAAGCTAAGCTAAGCTAAGCTAAACGAAGCTAAACGAAGCGAAGCTAAGCTAAACGAAGCTAAACGAAGCGAAGCTAAGCTAAACGAAGCTAAACGAAGCTAAGCTGAACGAAGCTAAACGAAGCTAAACGAAGCTAAACGAAGCTAAGGTAAGCTAAGCTAAACGAAGCTAAACGAAGCTAAACGAAGCTAAGCTAAACGAAGCTAAGCTAAGCTAAGCTAAACGAAGCTAAGCTAAGCTAAGCTAAACGAAGCTAAGCTAAGCTAAGCTAAATGAAGCTAAGCTAAGCTAAGCTAAACGAAGCTAAGCTAAGCTAAGCTAAACGAAGCTAAACGAAGCTAAACGAAGCTAAGCTAAGCTAAGCTAAACGAAGCTAAGCTAAGCTAAGCTAAACGAAGCTAAGCTAAGCTAAGCTAAATGAAGCTAAGCTAAGCTAAACGAAGCTAAGCTAAGCTAAGCTAAACGAAGCTAAACGAAGCTAAGCTAAGCTAAGCTAAGCTAAGCTAAACGAAGCTAAACGAAGCTAAACGAAGCGAAGCGAAGCTAAGCTAAGCTAAACGAAGCTAAACGAAGCTAAACGAAGCTAATCTAAGCTAAACGAAGCTAAACGAAGCTAAACTAAGCTAAACGAAGCTAAACGAAGCTAAGCTAAGCTAAACGAAGCTAAGCTAAGCTAAACGAAGCTAAACGAAGCTAAGCTAAGCTAAGCTAAACGAAGCTAAACGAAGCTAAGCTAAACGAAGCTAAACGAAGCTAAACGAAGCTAAGCGAAGCTAAACGAAGCTAAGCGAAGCTAAACGAAGCTAAACGAAGATAAGCTAAGCTAAGCTAAACGAAGCTAAACGAAGCTAAACGATGCTAAGCTAAACGAAGCTAAACGAAGCTAAGCTAAGCTAAGCTAAACGAAGCTAAAAGAAGCTAAACGAAGCTAAACGAAGCTAAGCTAAGCTAAGCTAAACTAAGCTAAGCTAAGCTAAGCTAAACGAAGCTAAGCTAAGCTAAGCTAAATGAAGCTAAGCTAAGCTAAGCTAAACGAAGCTAAGCTAAGCTAAGCTAAACGAAGCTAAACGAAGCTAAGCTAAGCTAAGCTAAACGAAGCTAAACGAAGCTAAACGAAGCGAAGCGAAGCTAAGCTAAGCTAAACGAAGCTAAACGAAGCTAATCTAAGCTAAACGAAGCTAAACGAAGCTAATCTAAGCTAAACGAAGCTAAACGAAGCTAAGCTAAGCTAAACGAAGCTAAGCTAAGCTAAACGAAGCTAAACGAAGCTAAGCTAAGCTAAGCTAAACGAAGCTAAACGAAGCTAAGCTAAACGAAGCTAAACGAAGCTAAACGAAGCTAAGCGAAGCTAAACGAAGCTAAGCGAAGCGAAGCTAAACGAAGCTAAGCGAAGCTAAGCTAAACGAAGCTAAACGAAGCTAAACGAAGCTAAACGAAGCTAAACGAAGCCAAGCTAAGCTAAACGAAGCTAAACGAAGCTAAGCTAAGCTAAGCTAAGCTAAACGAAGCTAAACGAAGCTAAACGAAGCTAAACGAAGCTAAGCGAAGCTAAGCTAAGCTAAGCTAAGCTAAACGAAGCTAAACGAAGCTAAACGAAGCTAAACGAAGCTAAGCTAAGCTAAACGAAGCTAAACGAAGCTAAGCTAAGCTAAACGAAGCTAAACGAAGCTAAGCTAAGCTAAACGAAGCTAAACGAAGCTAAGCTAAGCTAAGCTAAGCTAAACGAAGCTAAACGAAGCTAAACGAAGCTAAGCTAAGCTAAGCTAAGCTAAACGAAGCTAAACGAAGCTAAACGAAGCTAAACGAAGCTAAGCTAAGCTAAGCTAAGCTAAACGAAGCTAAACGAAGCTAAGCTAAACGAAGCTAAACGAAGCTAAGCTAAACGAAGCTAAACGAAGCTAAGCTAAACGAAGGTAAACGAAGCTAAGCTAAGCTAAACGAAGCTAAACGAAGCTAAGCTAAACGAAGCTAAACGAAGCTAAGCTAAACGAAGCTAAACGAAGCTAAGCTAAGCTAAACGAAGCTAAACGAAGCTAAGCTAAGCTAAACGAAGCTAAGCTAAGCTAAACGAAGCTAAGCTAAGCTAAACGAAGCTAAACGAAGCTAAGCTAAACGAAGCTAAACGAAGCTTAGCTAAACGAAGCTAAACGAAGCTAAGCTGAACGAAGCTAAACGAAGCTAAACGAAGCTAAGCTAAGCTAAACGAAGCTACACAAAGCTAAACGAAGCTAAGCTAAGCTAAACGAAGCTAAACGAAGCTAAACGAAGCTAAACGAAGCTAAACGAAGCTAAGCTAAACGAAGCTAAACGAAGCTAAGCTAAACGAAGCTAAACGAAGCTAAGCTAAACGAAGCTAAACGAAGCTAAGCTAAGCTAAGCTAAACGAAGCTAAACGAAGCTAAGCTAAACGAAGCTAAGCTAAGTTAAGCTAAACGAAGCTAAACGAAGCTAAGCTAAGCTAAGCTAAACGAAGCTAAGCTAAGCTAAACGAAGCTAAAGGAAGCTAAACGAAGCTAAGCTAAGCTAAACGAAGCTAAGCTAAGCTAAACGAAGCTAAACGAAGCTAAGCTAAGCTAAACGAAGCTAAGCTAAGCTAAACGAAGCTAAACGAAGCTAAGCTAAGCTAAACGAAGCTAAACGAAGCTAAGCTAAGCTAAACGAAGCTAAACGAAGCGAAGCTAAGCTAAACGAAGCCAAACGAAGCTAAGCTGAACGAAGCTAAACGAAGCTAAACGAAGCTAAGGTAAGCTAAGCTAAACGAAGCTAAACGATGCTAAGCTAAACGAAGCTAAACGAAGCTAAGCTAAGCTAAGCTAAACGAAGCTAAGCTAAGCTAAACGAAGCTAAGCTAAGCTAAGCTAAATGAAGCTAAGCTAAGCTAAGCTAAACGAAGCTAAGCTAAGCTAAGCTAAACGAAGCTAAACGAAGCTAAGCTAAGCTAAGCTAAGCTAAGCTAAACGAAGCTAAACGAAGCTAAACGAAGCGAAGCGAAGCTAAGCTAAGCTAAACGAAGCTAAACGAAGCTAAACGAAGCTAATCTAAGCTAAACGAAGCTAAACGAAGCTAATCTAAGCTAAACGAAGCTAAACGAAGCTAAGCTAAGCTAAACGAAGCTAAACGAAGCTAAGCTAAGCTAAGCTAAACGAAGCTAAACGAAGCTAAGCTAAGCTAAGCTAAACGAAGCTAAACGAAGCTAAGCTAAACGAAGCTAAACGAAGCTAAACGAAGCTAAGCGAAGCTAAACGAAGCTAAGCGAAGCGAAGCTAAACGAAGCTAAGCGAAGCTAAGCTAAACGAAGCTAAACGAAGCTAAGCGAAGCGAAGCTAAACGAAGCTAAACGAAGATAAGCTAAGCTAAGCTAAACGAAGCTAAACGAAGATAAGCTAAGCTAAGCTAAACGAAGCTAAACGAAGCTAAACGATGCTAAGCTAAACGAAGCTAAACGAAGCTAAACGAAGCTAAGCTAAGCTAAGCTAAACGAAGCTAAGCTAAGCTAAGCTAAACGAAGCTAAGCTAAGCTAAGCTAAACGAAGCTAAGCTAAGCTAAGCTAAATGAAGCTAAGCTAAGCTAAGCTAAACGAAGCTAAGCTAAGCTAAGCTAAACGAAGCTAAACGAAGCTAAGCTAAACGAAGCTAAACGAAGCTAAGCTAAGCTAAGCTAAACGAAGCTAAACGAAGCTAAACGAAGCGAAGCGAAGCTAAGCTAAGCTAAACGAAGCTAAACGAAGCTAATCTAAGCTAAACGAAGCTAAACGAAGCTAAGCTAAGCTAAACGAAGCTAAACGAAGCTAAGCTAAGCTAAACGAAGCTAAGCTAAGCTAAACGAAGCTAAACGAAGCTAAACGAAGCTAAGCTAAGCTAAGCTAAACGAAGCTAAACGAAGCTAAGCTAAACGAAGCTAAACGAAGCTAAACGAAGCTAAGCGAAGCTAAACGAAGCTAAGCGAAGCGAAGCTAAACGAAGCTAAGCGAAGCTAAGCTAAACGAAGCTAAACGAAGCTAAACGAAGCTAAACGAAGCTAAACGAAGCTAAGCGAAGCTAAGCGAAGCGAAGCTAAACGAAGCTAAACGAAGCTAAGCTAAGCTAAACGAAGCTAAACGAAGCCAAGCTAAGCTAAACGAAGCTAAACGAAGCTAAGCTAAGCTAAGCTAAGCTAAACGAAGCTAAACGAAGCTAAGCTAAACTAAGCTAAACGAAGCTAAACGAAGCTAAGCTAAGCTAAACGAAGCTAAACGAAGCTAAGCTAAGCTAAACGAAGCTAAGCTAAGCTAAACGAAGCTAAACGAAGCTAAACGAAGCTAAGCTAAGCTAAACGAAGCTAAACGAAGCTAAACGAAGCTAAGCTAAGCTAAACGAAGCTAAACGAAGCTAAGCTAAACGAAGCTAAACGAAGCTAAGCTAAACGAAGCTAAGCTAAACGAAGCTAAACGAAGCTAAGCTAAACGAAGCTAAACGAAGCTAAGCTAAACGAAGCTAAACGAAGCTAAGCTAAACGAAGCTAAACGAAGCTAAGCTAAGCTAAGCTAAACGAAGCTAAGCTAAGCTAAGCTAAACGAAGCTAAACGAAGCTAAGCTAAACGAAGCTAAGCTAAGCTAAGCTAAACGAAGCTAAACGAAGCTAAGCTAAGCTAAGCTAAACGAAGCTAAACGAAGCTAAGCTAAGCTAAACGAAGCTAAAGGAAGCTAAACGAAGCTAAGCTAAGCTAAACGAAGCTAAGCTAAGCTAAACGAAGCTAAACGAAGCTAAGCTAAGCTAAACGAAGCTAAGCTAAGCTAAACGAAGCTAAACGAAGCTAAGCTAAGCTAAACGAAGCTAAACGAAGCTAAGCTAAGCTAAACGAAGCTAAACGAAGCGAAGCTAAGCTAAACGAAGCTAAACGAAGCTAAGCTGAACGAAGCTAAACGAAGCTAAACGAAGCTAAGGTAAGCTAAGCTAAACGAAGCTAAACGAAGCTAAGCTAAACGAAGCTAAGCTAAGCTAAGCTAAACGAAGCTAAACGAAGCTAAACGAAGCTAAACGAAGCTAAACGAAGCTAAGCTAAGCTAAGCTAAACGAAGCTAAGCTAAGCTAAGCTAAACGAAGCTAAGCTAAGCTAAGCTAAATGAAGCTAAGCTAAGCTAAGCTAAACGAAGCTAAGCTAAGCTAAGCTAAACGAAGCTAAACGAAGCTAATCTAAGCTAAGCTAAGCTAAGCTAAACGAAGCTAAACGAAGCGAAGCGAAGCTAAGCTAAGCTAAACGAAGCTAAACGAAGCTAAACGAAGCTAATCTAAGCTAAACGAAGCTAAACGAAGCTAATCTAAGCTAAACGAAGCTAAACGAAGCTAAGCTAAGCTAAACGAAGCTAAGCTAAGCTAAACGAAGCTAAACGAAGCTAAACGAAGCTAAGCTAAGCTAAGCTAAACGAAGCTAAACGAAGCTAAGCTAAACGAAGCTAAACGAAGCTAAACGAAGCTAAACGAAGCTAAGCGAAGCTAAACGAAGCTAAGCGAAGCTAAACGAAGCTAAGCGAAGCGAAGCTAAACGAAGCTAAGCGAAGCTATGCTAAACGAAGCTAAACGAAGCTAAGCGAAGCGAAGCTAAACGAAGCTAAGCTAAGCTAAGCTAAACGAAGCTAAACGAAGATAAGCTAAGCTAAGCTAAACGAAGCTAAACGAAGCTAAGCTAAGCTAAACGAAGCTAAGCTAAGCTAAACGAAGCTAAACGAAGCTAAGCTAAGCTAAACGAAGCTAAACGAAGCTAAACGAAGCTAAACGAAGCTAAACGAAGCTAAGCGAAGCTAAACGAAGCTAAGCGAAGCTAAACGAAGCTAAGCGAAGCGAAGCTAAACGAAGCTAAGCGAAGCTAAGCTAAACGAAGCTAAACGAAGCTAAGCGAAGCGAAGCTAAACGAAGCTAAGCTAAGCTAAGCTAAACGAAGCTAAACGAAGCTAAGCTAAGCTAAGCTAAACGAAGCTAATCGAAGCTAAGCTAAGCTAAACGAAGCTAAGCTAAGCTAAACGAAGCTAAACGAAGCTAAGCTAAGCTAAACGAAGCTAAACGAAGCTAAACGAAGCTAAGCTAAGCTAAACGAAGCTAAACGAAGCTAAGCTAAGCTAAACGAAGCTAAGCTAAGCTAAACGAAGGTAAACGAAGCTAAGCTAAGCTAAACGAAGCTAAACGAAGCTGAGCTAAGCTAAGCGAAGCTAAACGAAGCTAAACCACTAAGCTAAGCGAAGCGAAGCCCTTAGCGAAGCTAGGTTTCCTTGTAAAAACCATGAGTTTCATCGAGTTTTCTGAGTTTCATCGAGTTTTCGGTAGATTTATGCAAATTAGTATTCTTGAAGCAAACTTTTGAAAATAGTGGTGGATGGGGAATTTTATGCATATTGGTATATTGGCTGCAAACCATTGAAAATACTGGTTTTATGCACGAAAACGTTTTTTGAGAATTTATGCAAATTAGTATTTTGGAAGCAAACTTTTGAAAATGGCGGCCTAATGCAAAAAAATTGGTTTGCTGTAAACTTATGCAAATTAGTAGCGTCCGAAGCCTGGGAAATAAGGATATTTTTTTTAAACTAGTCCTTGGGACCAGTGAACCCCCTAGAAGGTACGTTCAGTAACGAAAATCTCCAAGAAATCGCTGTTTTCTAAATTTTTCCTTAGTACTTCTTAGTTACCACCAGGTTATAGTAAAACGAACTACTTTTTACATCTCACTAACCGTCCTACACTCGGAACTTTCGCATCTTTAAATTTTACCCCACAAACCGAAAAGCCGAAGCTTAAAGTCAATTAGAATGTTTTAGCAGACGACGCATAGGAGGATTTCTACTATTTTAGAATTTTGGGGTTATTCGGGAAAGAATCGGGAAAATTTCGGCATACATAAATTTAGAGTAAATTTGTATCCCCCAGTAAGGGGCCAAGTTAAGCAACACTAAAATTAGTCGAATACCATGCAGACGACATAAAAATTATTGCAGAAGAAACCAGTCTGAGAAATAGGAATATTCTTTAAACTAGTCCTTGGGACCAGTGACCCCCTAGTTTGCGAAATAATAAAATGGTCCCTGAGACTCCTTATTAGTTTTCCTATACATTTTTCAATTAATAAACTGGTTTTGGACCAGAAGAAGTGTGCTAATCTCAGAGTGCCACTAGCCAGGGTAGCCACCACCACCAGCCCACCACACCACTCCTACCACTCTGGTAAACAAGTAGTTTTTTTTAACTAGCCCTTGGGATTGACATCCCATGGCGTCCAAAATAATAAACTGTTCCTTAGAACCAGTAAACCTCACTTCTTGAATTTAAAAACTGGTCCAAACAATTAATAAACTGGTTTTGGACAATGGTTAGGGTGCTATTTCCCAGACTACTACTACTAGCCACGCTCCTTGGCCATTTAGCGGGAAACTCAAATATTTTGTTTGGAACAGGTTTAGAAATATGATAGGAATACATGGAAACTTTGGAGTCTTGAATAATTAAACTTGTCTCAAGGACCAATTCTCTTTAAGTTGGGATTTTAAAGTAGTGGATGGGACCAGTGAGGATCGAGGTTTGAATTAAAAAAGTGGTCTAATAAACTGATTTTAGACATACAGACTTGCTTTACTTAAAGTCAGATTTGAACATTTTAAAAATCTCCTTTAAAATTCACTATTGCTCATTTTTCATGTCGTTAAAGCAAATGACCGCTCCTGTGGTACCCCTAACATTCTGGCTGATCTTCTTTAAGTAAATTTATCTTGCTAAAGGCAGGAGCCAATCAGAGCTCGTCCATGAGGGCGGAGCTAGAACTATCCTTTGCTAAGCTTATAGGGTCTGTCACTTTATTCCTCGATTATGGGATCATCTAGTGGCATTTGTTTGAACTAAACCACAGCCAAGACTTGCTTTAAAACGTTTTATTATAAAATTTTAGAAGAAATTCAAGGAAGCAAGCGAAATGATAATTCCGTTTATTTTTTCTCTAAAATGTGTGTATTAAACAAAATAAACCAGTTTGCCACCACATGTGACAGCATGTTTTTTACATTTAAGAGTATATACTTCAAAGTTGCACATACAGTTGTGAGTAGGAATATTTATTTTAAATATAGGCATAGGCGTGACTAAACCAATAGTAGAGAAACAAAATATTCCTTAAAATTAACTTAACCAAGTATAATTAAGCTGAAATTAACCCAAAACACAAATTGTTTTTGATAATACATCGATAACTTATAATTAAACTAACAAATTAAAATTAAAACTACACTTATCTTTCACCGAGCCTCCAGTTTCCTTTTTAATACTTACAATTATTTAAATTGTCACATAGAAGATTTTTTCATAGACGTTAGACACGGCTTCAAACAAAAGAGCTTTGGTGGACTGGCAACTTTGACGTGGACGTTTTTGGATTCTTATACCGGATGTTCATTGAAACCCTATATCAAGCATACTTTACTATCCCCACCCCCGTTTTTGTAAAGGGTCTTACTGAACGATGATTTAAAAAAATCTAAATCATATGAAATTGTTTAACTACTTCATTTTCCCTTCAAACTGCCACTACGTTCTAGTTCAATGTTTCTTATAGCGTTTTCCTTTGGGTCCTCGCGGAGCGCTCCCAAGGAGCAACAAAAATGGTAGTAGTAGTTTCCAGCTTCGTTAAAGACTGTTTTTGAAGAATAGGATCTCATAGTTTTATTCCTCCATGGGAGCGCTCCGCGAGGACCCAAAGGAAAACGCTATAAGAAACCCATTTGTTCATAAAAATGAAACAGTAAGTTTAAGCCCGTAAGTCTTCAAGCTTTAAACATGGATTTTGTAAGTCTATAAAGAACCAGCAAAAACATCCCTTGCAACCAGAGAATTTATGAATATATATTAGACTAGTTTCCCTGCGTTGCCCGGGTGTTTTAAGGAACTATCTATGTCGACAATAAACACTAAATAGACTTTGCGCCCACTTCTATGAAATAGCTTCGTGATATTGTCTCAATTTTTTTGCAACTTTCAAAATCAATGTTACGACGCTAAAATAAGGTTAATCATAAAGCTAAAATGTTACGGGTCCAGAGTATGATGTTCTTAACAGGCTTAATGGCTAGGGGTTCGCCGCATTACCAGTCTATAGACGACTACAATCGAACCACTTCTAAAACTTTCCCATAGTGTTAACGATGTTCGGAAAGAACAAGCATGCAAACCAAGAACTTTCGAAAATATATTTAGATTAAAATTTGATCACTGTGACGGTCCTAGACAATACAGAATGCCAACTTATAATAATAAACGTATGATAACATACGTGGCAATATGAACAAACAGTAATATTCAGCTATTAAACCTCGGAGCAGGACAATTTGGTCTCGCCGAATTGGTCTCGCCATTTTGGTCTCACCGATTTGGTCTCGGTACTATTTGGTCTCGGGACTATTTGGTCTCGGGACTATTTGGTATCGTGATTATTTGGTATCGTGATTATTTGGTATCGTGATTATTTGGTCTCGGGACTATTTGGTATCGTGATTATTTGGTCTGGGGACGGTTTGGTCTCGTGATTATTTGGTTACCTAATTAGTTGCCTCCTTTTCCAAAGCAATGGTCCCAATAATTCGTCGCCACCTTTTCCAAAATATTCTCCTATTAATTAGTTGCCACCTTTTCCTAAACATTCTCCTACTAGTTAGCTGCCACCTTTTCCAAAATATTCTTCTAATAGTTAGCTGCCAACTTTTCTAAAATATTCTGCTATTAATTAGCTGCCACCTTTTCCAAAATATTCTCCAATTAATTAGCTGCCACTTTTTCCTAAATATTCTCCTATTAATTAGCTGCCACCTTTTCCAAAATATTCTCCAATTAATTAGCTGCCAACTTTTCCAAAATATTCTCCTATTAATTAGCTGCCACCCTTTCCAAAACATTCTCCTACTAATTAGCTACCACCTTTTCAAAACATTATCCTACTAATTAGCTCCCACCTTTTCCAAAATATTCTTCTAATAGTTAGCTGCCACCTTTTCCAAAATATTCTCCAATTAATTAGCTGCCACCTTTTCCAAAATATTCTCCTATTAATTATCTGACACATTTTCCAAAATATTTCTATTATTGCTAATAAATTGTTCGTGGTAAGAGGCGGGCTTTTAATACTCATATAAATAATCTTCTTACCCCAAACAATGTTGGGTTGGGTTAGGTCCCGAGACCCATTTGTCCCGAGACCCAATTGTCCCGAGACCCATTTGTCCCGAGACCCATTTTTCCCGAGACCCATTTGTCCCGAGACCAAAACGGCGAGACTAAAATATATTTAGATTAAAATTTGATCACTGTGACGGTCCTAGACAATACAGAATGCCAACTGATAATAATAAACGTATGATAACATACGTAGCAATATGAACAAACAGTAATATTCAGCTATTAAACTATGAGTAAACCCCTATACTCGATCAGTGATGGGCGCTCTCATCTCCTACTCATAATTTTGAGTAATTTATGAGTATAGGAGAGGGCTTTTTTGAGCTTGTGATATTAGCAGGAGAGGAGATGTACTAAAATTTGAAATTGGAAGTGAGTTTGAGATGAGAGGTGGTTTTTCAACCTCCACGAGTAACTTTTGTGGTGAGATATTTTATTTTCAAAACTCGGAGAGATAACCTAGTGTTGAGAGCAATTTTTTTGGATCATGAGGAGAGTAGTTGGATGTGAGATATGATTTTTCGGTAGTCCATGAGTGGAGTGATAGGTGAGAGGCTGTTAAAAGGGCAATTTTTTTCTTGAAGTGAGTGTATGATATAAGTTTTTGGTTTTCCATGGAATGAGTGGTTGATATGAAATAGGTTTTTTAATGTGCTATGAAATGAGTGGTTGATGAGAAGTTCTTATACTCGATGAAAGGAGTGGTTGACGAGATGTCGTTATACTTGATGATAGAAGTGCTTGGTGAGATACTGGATGAAAGTAGTGGTTGATGGGAGACTTATTTTGGGCAGTAGGTAAAAAATACTACAACTGATAAATAGAAAAGAGAAACTTTGCACCGCCTGAAATTTAAATGAGTTACTTTCAAAGGCAAAACCCTACTATCTCAACCATAATAAAGGTTTATTTAATTATGTTGTGGCTGTCAGTTTTTCAGCTAAACGGAAATTACGGGATAAAGTGTTTTGAGTTTGTACTTTTGATAAATTTTGAGATTATCTTTGAAGCGACTTATGTTATTTATAGGGGTTCAAAGAATTTAAAACACGCGTTAATAAGATAAGCCTTAGTATTCTAAGAGAGCGGTAGATTACCGACTACTGGTATTGAAGCTAGATTACCGTTGGACGCGCAACGCCCTAATACGTTTTCTTTCCAATGATTCTAAACAATTTTAAATAATATTAAGACTGAATTAGAAGATATTAATAAAAACTGCCTTTGTAGACAAAAAAGGGAAAGTGTAAAAGATAAGTATAGAAAATTAATTGCCTGAAGTACAGATATTCAAATTTTCCTTTTCGAGGAAATGATTATAAATCATCAATTTTCTGAAAAAATTCTTATTATAGTTTTTTCACCTAAAATTTCATTTGCCCAAAAAATTTAAGCACAGTATTTTTCTAGTAGTTCTAGAAAATAAGTCACCTTCAAGAATTGTTTAAGGGATGCAATGTTATACTTTATACTTTGCTTATAGAAGATTCAAATACTCAGATATCTGAAAAAAATGTAGCTTGATCAGATTAAAGTTTTATATTATAAAATTGGAAATATTGATACGGTATATATATCAGTTTAAATTTTAAAATTGGAAATATTACTAAGCGGAAAATAACATAGGCATTTTCATTGTGATTTCACTATTAGTGTCTAAAAAATCTGTAGATTGATCGTGATATCTTGAGAGCTACACAACACGTAAATTTTTAAAACTTCGAAAACTTTACAATAAACGAAAATTTTTTCTGTCCATTTTATTCTCCTTATAGGGCCGAATTCTCAACCTAATTGTAAATGTTTGAGAGAAAATAAAATGCAAATTATGCATATCTTTCATGTTAAATTATATTTACTGAAGTAAATTTGGTGAACTAAATTAAGATAAGAATTTTATCAAATAATTGATGTTTTATAATCATGTTTTCAAAATGGAAAATTTGAATATCTGTTACTTCAGGCAATTAATTTTCTACACTTATCTTTTACACTTTCCCGTCTTTGACAAAAATGACATTTTTTATTAGTAATGTTTGACTTCACCTCTTTTAATTCTGCCTTTCATTATTTTTTTATCTGATTAGCTTTGATTAAACTCTATTAGAGGCTCACTGAGAACAAGCACTTTGTGCCTTATTTTATAGCATAAGTGCATAAACGAACAACAAAAAGTATACTTCATTGAAGCTTGCTCGAGCCATGTAATATAATAAAACACCCTTTTACAATGAGATAAGTGCTAATTTAAAAATGAGATGAGCGCTAAAAATAAAATGAAGTGAGAATAAAGAAATAGTTTTGAGTTCAAAACTAAGACTTCATGAGTGTTTAAATGAGATGAGTGAAAAATACCAGATGACATTGCAGGTGCTTAAAATGAGATGATAGGCAAAACGCAGGATAAACTCACCGAGAGATATATCTACTAGAAAGAAAACTGAAAGGAGAGGAGGAGAGGAGAGCCGAACTAAGGCTCTGATTTGAGGGCTGCCATGAAATGAGAGAAAATGTATATTACAAAAAGGAGAGGACTCAAAAATGAGTTTTCAATAACACTGACGAACAGTAGTGCGCTTGATATTTGGTTCCATTTTACAAAATAAAAGAGGTGAGCCATAGAGGAGAGGTTTCTATAGAAAAGCGCCATTTTGATCACGTGAGATGAGATGGAATTGTATTTGAATTTGATAAAATAAGGAGAGGAGAGGTTTAAAAATATTTCACCATCTTATGAGATGGGAGAGGAGAGCGGCGCTTTGGTCAATATTTGAAAAAAGGTGTGAGTGGGAGAGGGAAGAAAAATATTAAAAATGCCCATTACTGTACTCGATACGCCTACTAAGCACTGAAAAAAACAAGCATGAATGCAACGGTAAAGTTATAGTTAGCGACAAATTTCCTGTCTTTGTTTTTCCTTTTGAAACCATTCAGTACCAGAGCCGATGACTTAGTTTAAGTAGTTAAAGAAGCAAATAACGATCCAGGACCTTTATCAAGTACCACGTTAAAACCCGAAGAAACTTCAGACAATTCAAGTGGAAATGAAAGTTCCGAGGAGTCTGGTGGCAGAAATGGAACTCGTTCGAAAGAAAAAAAAGCTCAAAAGTTTGGAAATGCGTTTGGGAATTGGGACAATTCGAAAAAGGTATCCAAAATTTATTATGGTTTTTTCTAATTTTTGTATCCTCTATGTAAATTTTATTATATTTAATACAAAAGGAATTCTGAAAATGGGATTTTAACAATTGGATATAGTGCCGCAAGTGTCTTGTCTCTGAAAATGTGCTCCGCTTCCACTAACACCCTCCCGAACAGAAACATTTAATGGTTTGTTACACAGTTTCGGGGTATTCATTACAGAAGAGGATGAAATATTGTTTTTGTTCTGCATATTTAAAATGTGAATCCATCTATTCATTCCTGTGACTTTTCCGTTTATGTACTATCACGTGACATTTCTGCCTGCATTCATAGTCACATTGATCACATTTGAAGGGTTTTTCACCACTATGAATGCGTTGATGAGTGATCAAATTACTCTTCATTGTACTGGCATAGTCACATTGATCACATTTGAAGGGTTTTTCAGCAGTGTGAATGCGTTGATGCGTGGATAAATGGGACTTATTCCTGCTGACATAGTCACATTGATCACATTTGAAGGGTTTTTCACCACTGTGAATGCGTTGATGAGTGATCAAATTATTCTTCACTGTGCTGGCATAGTCACATTGATCACATTTAAAGGGTTTTTCACCGCTGTGAATGCGTTTATGCGTGGTTAAATGGAAGTTATGCCTGCTGACATAGTCACACTCATCACATTTGAAGGGTTTTTCACCGCTATGAATGCATTTATGTGAGTTCAAATCACATTTCCGCCTGCTTGCATAGTCACATTGATCACATTTAAAGGGTTTTTCACCACTGTGAATGCGTTGATGAGTGATCAAATTATCCTTCCTTATGCTGGCATAGTCACACTGATCACATTTGAAGTGTTTTCTTCGTTACCCATTCTAACGCGACGCTGTAGACCCCTTTTATAATCAGTGGAATATTTGAACCAAGTTGAACCTCTCTTCTTGAATTTCCCTACAGAAAATTATTAATGAAATATAAAAACCACACATACACCATTTACTTTTTAGTATCCAAAAACACTGTAACATTCAAGCGCACTTCATAAAACAAAGGATAATGCTAAGGCCTACGAAAACTAAGTTTTAAAAGAAAGAAACGGTACTGATCAAGGGTTAGCCGATGAATAAACGACCTTATCAACAAAAAGAAGATGTACATCAACGAAATGCAGGCCTCGAAACTAGAAAGGTCGTATTTTCATGTTCGACTGATGTTCGAATAATCAAATACTAGCTGATGCTGCGAAAACACAAGTTATACCAATTTATTTTATTTAACCCCCTCTCTCTTTTGTTAGTTAGTTAAAGTTTTCACTTCCTTTCTCCGCTTGTCAAAAGCCACCCCCGTGTCTAATTAATGTTATATTTTCCAAAGAAACACTAATCACATTTGAAGGGGTATTCTGGTCCGCGTATTAATGTGACGTTATAGATTTCATCCATACTAAGTTTAATCTTAAATTAATTTAGCCTGAATAATTGGTTCAAATAAGCTACATCGAGGATGTCAAAACAAGAACAAAAAACTCGGTAAATTTAAGTACGTTCTCAATTAAAGAGGAAGAAAGGGGGAAATTGAGCTAAACATTTTCAGATATAAATCCCAGACACTTTTCATGATTATGCCTGACTATTTTGAGTTGCATACCAGAGCCCACTTCATCGTAGCATTGCATTGAGCGCCGCATGGTTTGATTGAAACTTTTTACTACACGTATCAAACCCCCGAGATTTTTGTCAATTTTACCAGAAGTCCATTAAATTAGCCTGGCTAATTTAATGGACTTCTGATTTTACGCAAATCCTTCACTCAGGTATGAAGTTAAAATAGGGATCTGCCTATTTACACCAGGATTGAAATGGGTTTCAGTTTTTCATGTACATAGCAGCAATGCCACTAGCGTATTTCATTTACCGCTCAATGCCGCTAGATAATCTCGAGCTCGGATTTCCGTTTTCCAATTACCGAGCGCTGGATCCGAGATCTCATTGGTGCTTATCTGTACAGAACAGATAGCTCGCTAAATTTGTTTAGATGTCGATTAGGAGGGGAAAAGACAAACGTTAACGCAGCTCAGGAAAAGAAGCTCATCAAGAGCAAATCGAGAGCACGGTCTCACAGCAGGTAAGTGGAATACGCTATTAGACTTAGAGATGTGAAATTACCGTAATTTTTAAAAACCGTAATTTACGGGGTAAATTACCGATAAATTACCGGTAATTTACCGATTGAAATTTAGGGAAAACAAAAATTACCGTTGCAGCCGGTAATTTTTGCTAATTTATATTTCCCCATACTTACAATCCATTACTTTATACAACGTTTAATTGTGAGACCTATTTTGACTGCATTACACGTATTTGCGGCTTTTGCTACCAAGACGGCAGCCGTGGCCTTTCTAATCTGAACTCTAACTAAATATTTATTAAAAGACTAATTTGTAGTGCAACGTTGTTGTAAGTACTGGCTAACGAGTAGCGCCTGGTGAGTCATTTTGCAAGTAAACACAGAAATTATTGATCGTTAAGTGTAAAATGAAGTTTTAAGGCGTAATTAAAATGTTTGGTAATTTACCACGGTAATTTACCACCGTAATTTACGGTAAATTACCATTGTAAAATTACGGTAAGATATAAAACGGTAATTTACGCCGTATTTGGTAAATTACCGACTCACATCTCTAATTAGACTTCACACCGAAAAAGCGGAATTAATAGATAAGCATATATTCCCCATCCTAGAGTAGGAATATGACGCCTCATTCTAGGTACTAAGACTGAAGTTCGAAGTGGCTTTAAAGGCCCTAATTTCGGGCCTAAATAGTCCCTGTATATTATTTAAGCCCAAAATTTGGGCCTAAATAGCCGGTGTCCAACGTCTTACTATTTAGGCCCAAAAATTGGGCATAAAAAGACTTGGGCTATTTTGGCCCAAATTTGGGCTAAAATAAAATGGTACACATAAAGTAATAGGCTATTTAGGTATAAAATTTGGGCTTAAATAGCTTACCAAATCATATACACTATTTAAGCCCAAAAATTGGGCCTAAATAGAAGCAGCCATTGAAGTATAAAATGACTTTCCGAACAAGGCGATGAAGTATTACCTTCGAAATTCTTTGGAGCGACATCTTCACGTGTCTCCAAGCTGGACACCAAACTATTGCTTTCAACTTCAATCGGAATTTCGAGTAAATCGCTTCTCAATGAGGCGGAGGTCGATTCTGATATTTCACTTGGGTTACGTCCTAGTTTAGGTACACGCACTGCAACACTTGATGACCTCGGATCAGCAAACTTCCGCTTTCGCAAGCGCAGTTCCATTGTTTCATTTAGTCTATTATAAGTTTCCTCGCAGCTGTCTGGGTGATTCTGGATTGGTTATCATCGAGATCGTTTTCTAGGGCTCCTTCTAGTGAATCGATTTCGACATTTGCGTCAAGATGATTTTCGACTTCAACATTAAATTCTGGAACACCAAATTTCGGCGATCGAGTTGCAATATCCTCAGTTTCTCCCTCAGTCGAGACACTTTGTGATTTACGACAAGAATCATCGTTAATGTTAATATTGTTCTCGAGAGGTTCAGGTGGCGAATAGCTTTTTGTCGTCGTTGTGTCAGGAGATATTGCGAATTGGTTTTCGACCTCGAGGTTAGAGGGTAAAGGCGTGCGTAGAGGCAAATTGTTACTCGTAATTTGCGTTATAAGCCCCTCATTTTCAGCCTTTTCTAGATTTGTAATTTTAGTTTCGGTGTTTGTATCGTGAACCTCCGCAACATATTGACACTCAGAAACAGTTGATTCTTTACACGGAATGCCTTGGACGATTGGAAGGGTTAACTCCTGGCCATTATTTCCTGGATCATTTTCAACAGGTTCAGTTTTCACGTAGTCATCGTTGGCTAATTGATTTACTCCACATTGCTCCTATTTTTTTTTAAACAATTAACAGTAGTTCTTTAGCTAATTAATTTTTCTATTGACCATGAAAATGAAGAATGTTCCATTATTTCCATACCATCAGATCTTTGATCCTCCTTTCCAGATCTTTAATGAGCCTATTGAGTCTGTCAATTTCGTCAACTTGCTTATTATCGTTAATGAAGTTCTGATTCTCTCTTTCCCATTTTTGAAATTTGAACATTACACTAAACAAAATAAGATTCCATTACAAAAATTCATTTTTAAGGATTGCTCTAGAGTTCACTCTGTGTTAAGAGAGGATGAGGAGAAACTTCATTACTCTTTCAATAAAGACTTATCCCCAGAAACTTTACCCACTAAAATCAATTTCAATGACTTTGCTGAAATTTTTAACACTCCCTGACTTTTCGGCCCATTTTTAAATTCCCTGACTTTTCCAGGTTTTCCCTGACCCGTGGCAACCCTTTAATATTCTTGGGACTTTCTTGGCCTGAACGTATTTAAAGCAGGGAAGAAGGGGGATCAGCAAAAATTCCCTTAGCTTTGAGCCAATCATGAGAGGGACTTCACCAAGAACCTTAATTATTCACCCACCCCCGAGGGGAAGGACACTTGAGAACTCAGGTGTACAATATGACTTGAACTCAATGTACTGTCAAAGCTGAACTCTGAGTTCCGAAGGTTTTGAACTCGATGCACTGTCAAAGCTGAACTCTTTTGAACTCAGGTGTACACAGAGGTCTAGAGCGTCTACCCTCTCGCCCACCCCATAGAGTTTGGTTCTACTTTAAGGTACAACAGATTCGACCACTCATAAATGGGCCATGGTCCCAAAAAGTTCTCATATTTTGCGCTTCATTTCACACTACAAAGAAAACCCTATGCTTTGAAAAATACCTTGGCTTCCAGTTTCCTGATTCGATCATCCTTGGCTTTTACTTCTTTGATCAGATCATCTTTGCTTAAGTGATCATAGTTAATATTTTCCTCATCTTTAATTTCCTAAAAATAAAGTTTCCTTAATTTTGTATTTTCCCAAAACAATATTTCGCAAATACCTCTTTTATCGCCACCCTTTGAAGATTTACCAAACTCATTTCGGAATTTTGTAAAGAGAGTTTGTGAAATTGCAAATCTTCCCTAAAATAAAATCATTTAAAAAAAGAACAATTAACAAGAAAGATCTATTTCTTTTCAAAGTATAATAGTTTCGATATTGTTGGATCCATTACATGCCCTATTGACATCCAAGTCGCATTATATTCTTCACTTACCAGCTTAAACGTTCGACCATAACGCGACAATCTTTCAGAAAATCCATCATAAGTCTAGCACAGTTTCCCTGTTAAGATAACATATGTAACATTTCAATAATAATAAAAATATGCCATAAAACACAGATTTAGCGTTAACAGTTACTCACACTGTTCCGTTTTTGTGTCTTTGGGAGAAAGATTTTCCACTTTCATTAAGAGCTTTTCTTGCACATGGACACTCACTTCAATAAAAGCGCAACTTCACAAGAGATAGAACGTGTAGCAGACAGGTTTAACTTTTTCCTAACGGTCGTAGAAAGAAGCCTGGGAAATAAGGATATTTTTTTTAAACTAGTCCTTGGGACCAGTGAACCCTCTAGAAGCTACGTTCAGTAACGAAAATCTCCAAGAAATCGCTGTTTTCTAAATTTTCCTTAGTACTTCTTAGTTACCACCAGGTTATAGTAAAACGAACTACTGTTTACATCTCACTAACCGTCCTACACTCGGAACTTTCGCATCTTAAATTTTACCCCACAAACGAAAAGCCGAAGCTTAAAGTCAATTAGAATGTTTTAGCAGACGACGCATAGGAGGATTTTACTATTTTAGAATTTTGGGGTAATTATAATAATATAATGTTTATTGACGGGTAAAAAGAAAGCCAGAGGCTTATTGTGGCCCGACTCAGTTACAAACAAATTGAAAAAAAAAAGTAATAAAAATAATAAATACATAAGAACGGAACAATGAGGGGAACAAAAGAAATATAATAATAATAAAAAAAAAAAAAACAAATAAATTAAAAAACAAAACAAGTGTCAAAAAACAGAACAGAGTGAAAAAAAAATAAAAAACCAAAACACAAAAAAATACAATGACGCGACTCAGTGGACGAATTTGTCCAACCGGGCCTTGAACGCATGGACGGACGAGTTCCGCTTCACCTCACTAGGGAGACCATTCCACGAGTTAATTACCCGTTGCGTGAAAAAGACACGCCGAGGTAGGGACGTACAGCGGAACTTGGAAAGAGTGGGCGCTCTCCTCCCAGTCCAGCGAACGGTAAAGAACGTGGTGGCATCCACGTCGTAGTGGCCATGGACCAATTTGAAGTTTCCACCAA
>JAEQBA010000955.1:134635-167948 GCA_019434445.1 Phalangium opilio | reverse complement strand
ATGATCGTGGGGCGGCTTTAGTCACTCTACGGGCTTTGGAATATTCGTACCAGGCACCAAATTGAGCTAACGTTATTGCCTCTAGTTCCTCTGGCCTTTGAACATAATGTTCTAGCATCCCAGAGGCAAAAACGTCATTACTGTCTGCTGGTAGTTCTTCAAGTCAGATTGACTCTTAAGAATGTGTACACGATTTTCAGGGGCATTGGTGTTTATAAAAACACAGGCGCGACTGCACCTGGACACAGGAATTTGTAAACCACAGTAAGCCGCTTCCTGAGCGCTTACCTCGTGGGCATTCAAGAACTGATTAGCAATTAGTTTCAACTTCTGTTTTACTGTACATTTATCATTTTTTGCCTGTTTAGAAGCTTCGCGCAGAAGCAAAGACATCCCTCTTTGAGACTTTCCTATATATGATACAATATACATAACCAGTGCGTAAGCATCAAGAACGAATTGAATGTCCATATTCGCCTGCCAAAGACGCAAAGCGCACGGATTGTAAGGATTAACTCTAGTATCTTTGGGGTGTCTTTTCAACAAAACTGTTTTCTTTTGAGGTCATAAGTAACGGCAGAAATATACTCGTCTTCAGTTATACGCAACTTAGCTAGCAACTCCTCAAAACTATCTACCCAAAACTCTTTTTCTTTCGATTGCAACATCTCATACAATTTCTTTGACCTTTCCTTACATCTGAGTTCTTCCTGTACGCTACCAGGCTCTCTTAAACCAGGGTCGTAAATTATGGTTCTGGGCATAGGTGGAAACGGGATTCCAAAACGACAAACGGAATTATTATCGACCTTCTTTCTACAAGTCGTTGTGTGTTTGTGAATTTGTAATCGTGTTAACAAATCTAAATGTTCGTCATTGTGCTCAGCAGCACAAGAAATAACATTATCAATAAATTCCTCTACTTCCTTAACATTTGAGAGATCAGTTTTAAGTTTTGGAGCATCTTTTATCCAAATCAAACCATGTTGGTGGGGCGAACCTCTTTGCTGTATTTCAACTCTAAAATAATAGTCTTCTATAACGCCAAGAGGACCTAATTTCTGTAGAGCCTTAAGCAAAGCCCGAAAACGGTGGTCAAAATATCTAGCGCAAGTAACAGGATCATCCTGAATCAGTTTTGCCCTTTCAGAAAACTTAAATTGCTAATATCATCGTTAGGTAAACTCTCCTGCCCAGAGGTTAGTCTCAAAATATTCAGTAGCTCAGGCCATTTACTTTCGGCAGCCGAAAACGTTATGAAAAAGGTAGCCGTACCAAGCTGTCTAATCATACCCATCAATTCCTTTTGTCTGTGTTGCCAATAAGAAGGCGAGCTCTGTAGTCTTTCTAAAACCCTAAAACCATCATCCTGCTTAATTAAACCATCAAGAGAACCTGCAGAAGCTAAAAGTCCAGCAGTATAATTCGACCCATCTGTTCTTTTAGTTTTCCTCATGCAAACCTGTATAGATTGACTAACTTTCAAGGTTTCTAATTTGACAAAAGAGTAAAACAATTTCGAAGGATTTTTAGCACAGCGCCTATCAATATTACGAAGCTCCCATTTAAAAATATCACCAAAACTTCCCTTAACCTTAAGATTCATTTTTTGACCTACGTAAATGCTCGGGAATGACAATTCTTCCGCATCCTCGTCAAAGAGTAAAGACATTGGGGTTTGACCTTCACCGGGAGCAAACTTAACATGCATGGTATTACTTGGCAAAAAATTACTTAAAGAAACTAATAATGTATCTTGATTCCCAACTGTTAACGAACTACTTTCGTTAGGTTCATTCCACATATCATCGCTATCATTCTCTGCGTTTATTGGCGCTACTGGATTATCTCCTGAAACATCAACTTGATTTACCTGACGGTCATTTTCGTCAACAATAAATTCAAGTTCTTCAGGAATGGGGTCTAATATGTCACTCTTAACGGTAATTCCATGTTTAACATACAAAGGCGTTTTTACCAGAACGTTAAGGGCCTCTAAAATGACTTTGGGTCTCACAGTTTCGTACAAATAGGGTGTGTTATACTGCATTCTTCTCATAAACTCAATTTGAATAGTATCCGTGTCTCGAGGTAACCTGGGTAAAACCGAGGCGGTGGACTCTACATTTATAGGGACGTTAACCACATTTCCTTTAATACCACGTTGTTGGTCACACCCTAACCTTCGTATTTGCATGAATGGTATTCGTGGTGATATCATTCTTTCTTCTAAATTACTTATGTTACTTAATTGCGCAGGTATTTCAGGAAACACAAATCCATTTTCCCTTGAAAATTTTGGAATTTGCTTTCTCTTAACGCTTTTATTACAAGTACTACACAAAATATTTCATCATTCAACTCTCTTTGTTCAATACCAGGGACTGACAAAAAATCTATGGACTTTACAATGGTGCCAGATGACTTAAAAAAAAGATTTGAACATCCTTCACACGGCCACGTTGGGCCGTCTTTAATGCTATCAAAATAGGTCTGCTCTATAACCGAGGGGTTTGCTCGCCTATCTGCGGCTGAAGATCTATTTCTAGAACGTTCAGACGTTCTAAAACCTATATCTTCACGCCTGGCAGCCTTAGCCGTCTGGTTTCTATCACGTTCAGTGTCTCTATACTCGGGATCTTGGCGTCTAGCCGCCATACCTGCTTGGTTTCTATCACGTTCAGTGTCTCTATACTCGGGATCTTGGCGTTTAGCCGCCTTAGCCGCCTGATTTCTATCACGTTCAGTGTCTCTATACTCGGGATCTTGGCGTTTAGCCGCCTTAGCCGCCTGGTTTCTATCACGTTCAGTGTCTCTATACTCGGGATCTTGGCGTCTAGCCGCCATACCTGCTGGTTTCTATCACGTTCAGTGTCTCTATACTCGGGATCTTGGCGTCTAGCCGCCATACCTGCTTGGTTTCTATCACGTTCAGTGTCTCTATACTCGGGATCTTGGCGTTTAGCCGCCTTAGCCGCCTGATTTCTATCACGTTCAGTGTCTCTATACTCGGGATCTTGGCGTTTAGCCGCCTTAGCCGCCTGGTTTCTATCACGTTCAGTGTCTCTATACTCGGGATCTTGGCGTTTAGCCGCCATACCCGCCTGGTTTCTATCACGTTCTTTATCTCTAAATTCGGGATCTTGGCGTTTAGCCGCCTTAGCCGCTTGGTCTCTATCACGTTCTTTATCTTTAAATTCGGGATCTTGGCGTTTAGCCGTCTTAGCCGCTTGGTTTCTATCACGTTCACTTTCCCTATACTTTGGATCTTGGCGTTCAGTAGCCTTACTTAACTGATTTCTTACACGTTCGCTTGATCTATACCATTCATCAACCCTTTTTACTTTCTTGGTAAATATTCCACCCTGATTTTCAATTTCACAATTTGACTCATTCTCTCGCTTTTTCCCCTTACCTAGCGACTCCCTCTTACTGCATTCTTCATTTTGTCTCAAGATTCTTAATCTTTCTAAAGGATAGACATTACCATGGGACGTACAAGGTACTTGTTCATCGCTTTCGATGATTTCACTAATATTAGCATTAACATTTTGTACATTATTGGGTTCCTTATTAATAGATATGCCTACGCCTACAGTACTTTCAATAGAACATTTATTTAATGCATTATCTTTCGTACGATCATGGCCAACTGGCCTCGTGGTAGGACAAACATTTTGTGTGCTAGAACCTGCTCCCGAAAGAGACTTTTTTTCCGCGGCTAAAGCTCTTCTCCTTTCATTTTCGCGTTTCCTAAATTCGGGATCTGACCTTTTTGCCCTCATTCTTTCCCTTGCCTTTCGTTTTCTGATTTCCTCTTTACTTACATTATTATCTTCCTCCATTTTATTATTCAGTTAAATACTCACAAAATTCCGCAAAAGCAATCCCCTTGCAAGACTCTGTAACGTTTGAAATATAATTTTCCGAAGAAAGTTATTACAGAAGATTGAATTATGAAGCACTACCTTTGAAATTCAAATAAAGAATGATAAAAGTGCGTAAAAAGGTCTTTCACAAATAGGGGGAGTATAAACGCTTTGGTCCCATTGAACCGAATTCCCATTCGACAGAACGGCTTTTTTTTGCGGTGTCCCATTCGACCGAACGTAGCCAAAGGTGCGATTTTATTATAGTCCCATTGGACCGAAATTCTATTGAACTGGAAGAAGACATACTGTGTGGTTTTGCTTTAAATATATTTTTAATTTCACAACTTATTATTGTTAAAATAAATGTGAGTTGAAAATGTATTACTGCACTTATTTTAACAGCGTTTTAATTACGGCGAACCTCACCTACCCTAGCCTAACCTAACCTAACCTAACCAAACGTAACCTAACCTAACCAAACCTAACCTAACCTAACCTAACCCAAACTTGTTTCGAGGTAAAAAGATTATTTATATGAGTATTAAAAGCCCGCCTCTTACCACGAACAATTTATTAGCAATAATAGAAATATTTTGGAAAAGATGTCAGATAATTAATTGGAGAATTTTCGGAAAAGGTGGCAGCTAATTAATAGGAGAATATTTTGGAAAAGGTGGCAGCTAATTAAAAGGAGAATATTTTGGAAAATGTGGCAGCTAATTAAAAGGAGAATATTTTGGAAAATGTGGCAGCTAATTAGTAGGAGAATGTTTTGGAAAATGTGGCAGCTAATTAGTAGGAGAATGTTTTGGAAAATGTGGCAGCTAATTAGTAGGAGAATGTTTTGGAAAAGGTTGCAGCTAAATTATGGGAGAATATTTTGGAAAAGGTGGCAGCTAATTAATAGGAGAATGTTTTGGAAAATGTGGCAGTTAATTAGTAGGAGAATGTTTTGGAAAAGGTTGCAGCTAAATTATGGGAGAATATTTTGGAAAAGGTGGCAGCTAATTAATAGGAGAATGTTTTGGAAAATGTGGCAGCTAATTAGTAGGAGAATGTTTTGGAAAAGGTTGCAGCTAATTAATAGGAGAATATTTTGGAAAAGGTGTCTGCTAATTAATAGGAAAATCTTTTCGAAAAGGTGGCAGCTAATTAATGGGAGAATGTTTTGGAAAAGGTGGTAGCTATTTAAAGGGAGAATATTTGGAAAAGGTGAAAGCTAATTAAAAGGAGCATATTTTGGAAAAGGTGTCAACGAATTATCGGAACCAAACCTAACCTAACCTAACCTAACCTTACCTTACCTTACCTAACCTTACCTTACCTAACCTTACCTAACCTAACCTAACCTAACCTAACCTAACCCACCCGAAACCAAAATATTATAATTTTAATTTAAAACTTAAAGACATTGATGGAACTACCATTAAGACTGTACTTTATTTTAAGCACAATTTGTTTATTAATTCTATATATCTCTTGCCTTGAAAGGAATGAAAGTGAGCGTTTTAATTAGTATCACGAAATATTTACTTTTAATATTATTAACATACCTTTCGGAGATTCGAACCAACAACCTATCGCTTCTTAGTCCAACACCGTTTCCACTACACCACCGAATTGCTGACGGCTACAGTGTTTCAAGTTATAATGATGTATTTTTAGGGGCATATTCGGACGATTGGGATTTCGATCCATCGGGAATATAGCCATTGGGCTGGAAATCTAAAATCATTGCGGGATTTTCGGTCGAATGGGATTTCGGTCCATTGGGAATTCGGTTGAAAGGAACGATACCGTATAAACTAAACAGCATTTGTTTATATTTAAAAAATATTCTTAGATTGTCAAATACTTTTTCGCCGTTGAATTTGTTTAACACCAGCTTGTAAAAAAGGTCTCTTTCAAACTAGGGAATGATAAAAGTGCGTAAAAAAGGTCTCTCACAAATCGAGGGCGTATAAACTAAACAGCATTTGTTTATATTTAAAAAATATTCTTAGATTGTCAAATATTTTTTTCGCCGTTTAATTTTTTTAACACCAGCTTGTAAAAAAGGTCTCTTTCAAACTAGGGGTGGGGGGGGGGGCGTATGAAAAAACAGTTAAACATTATTCATAGAATAATTTCCATATATGGGGGTAGGAAAACGGTAACAGTTGACAAAGACTAATTGTATTTACCTTAAGTGGACAAGCAACGTTTCACTATTTTGTGGTTTTGAAAATGCATAGCTTGGCAACACTGTCACTTGTCCCGCGAATCGGCGTATGGGTTTTCCATCTTGAAGGAGAGAGGAATGGAGTGGAAACCCCCATACCTATAGCGTTGCCTGTGTACCCCCACCTACGGCACCGTAGTCCTCCCAGCATCCTCAGCGGTTAGGTAGGGTCGTACTGGACAAAATTGTAAAGGGCGCTCCCTCTATCTATTGCCGAAAATATTATCCGTATTTTCATTTTAATAGAGCTATTTCAGTGGGAGAAATTTTCGTCTGCTACGAAAATTGGGCCTGCCTTTGAGTGTAGGGCGGACATTTTGTGAGGGTTTTCTCTATGGGCAAATAGCATTGGTGACGTAGCCATTACCCCCATACCTATAGCGTTGCCTGTGTACCCCCACCTACGGCACCGTAGTTCTCCCAGCATCCTCAGCGGTTAGGTAGGGTCGTACTGGACAAAAATGTAAAGGGCGCTCCCTCTATCTATTGCCGAAAATATTATCCGTATTTTCATTTTAATAGAGCTATTTCAGTTGGGGGGGGATTTCGTCTGCTACGAAAATTGGGCCTGCCTTTGAGTGTAGGGCGGACATTTTGTGAGGGTTTTCTCTATGGGCAAATAGCATTGGTGACGTAGCCATTACCCCCTCTGAAATAGCTCTATACAGAGAAAAAGAAATTATTATGGTTTTGAGAGGAGCTTCTCATTTTGGTTGTTGTTTAAAATATAACGCAATGCACGGGCCTAGATAGATATAGCAGGCAATGAATAAAATATATCGCAATGCACGGGCCTTGATAGATAGAGGAGGCAATGTAGGAAACATGACGCAATGCACGGGCTTTGATAGATATAGGAGGCAATGATTTAATCGACTTCGGTACTTGAGAGGTTTATCTTTAATATTTAAATAAATATAATTATTTTTCATTATTTTAATCTTCAATAATTAACATTAATAATAGTTAAATCGTTTAAAATAAAGTTATTCCTATTATCTTTTGAAACTTTTCTAATAATGACGTTTAAAGTGAAGGGTACCCCTCTTGCCCGCTTTCTTCAAATTTTGGGCTATATATACGATTCGTTTCCATTATAATAATAGATAAAAACGCATTCGCGTGAACCTTTGGTGGAAGCCCTGCCATTGGGAGGCTAGACGTTTCTCGTAACCCTAGCTGATCGCCGCGTATATCTTAAAACCAAATAATAGATAAAAACGCATTCGCGTGAACCGATGGTGGAAGCCCTGCCATTGGGAGGCTAGACGTTTCTCGTAACCCTAGCCGATCGCCAACGAAACTCAAACGATGACGGAGGAAAAGAAGCCAGAATGTACTATCCGGCGTCCATGTGTAATGGACAAAAGACCTGAAGATGGTGGTGCATAGAAGCTGGTGTCAATGTGGAATTGACGAAGAACAGAAGATGGTGGTGCATAGAAGCTGGTGTCAATGTGAAATTGACGAAGAACAGAAGATGGTGGTGCTAGGAAGCCAGCAAGTACAGACTAGTGTCCATGTGGGATGGACAAAGACTAGCAGATTGTGGTCCTTAGAAGCCAGTTAGTAAAGACTGGTGTTGGTAGATGAATGACCAAATTTCCGTGAACCGCGAACGCGTTCCGGAAATCGGGTATTTGTTTTGCTCCGATTTGTAAACTGCGAACGCGGTCACGTGGGGTCTGACAGACAGACACACACACAGACAGACACACAGACAGACACGGCCGGTGTAATACCTCTCCGTGACATACGTCACTCGGAGAGGTAAAAATTGGAAATTAGGAGTAGTGGTAGAAAGTCAGAAGGGTCGAGACGGGAAGGTACGATCTTGTCTAATAAGAATGTCTAACGGAAATATCATAAGGCGGCCCATTCAATTATTGTATCCCCTAGAAATTAGTGATTAATTGGCTGATGAAATGTTTTGTTAAAAGTGTATTATAATAATCTGAAAAATACTGCATGTGCTTCCTTCCGTATTTTTGGGGGGAGTGTTAAATATTTTTATATCAAAAATGTATAACTTATTGTTGGAATTATTCTCCTTTAAAAATGTAAAAACCCATGCTACCAGTTTTCATTTTCAGAGCGCTTCAAAAACCTTTTAGTTTAAATCTTTCCATCCTCAAAAAGAAAAATACCAATGACGTAGGTGAAAAACCAAAATGTATAGAGATGGACAGATATTTTAGTGAAAACCACCCAAGATGAGGTTACCGACTAGAAATGAAAACTAGGGTCGCTGGGCAGAGGCGTGGTAGAATGGGGCTTAACCCCAAACAACTCTCCGACCTCCCAAAAAGAGGAAATTCACCCAGCGACTTAAAAGCAAGGTTTGCTCAGTAAACATGTATAAAAGAAAAACGAGTTATTGTAAGAAGTCAGTTGAAAAATAAAATTGTAAGAAGTAGCACGAGATTTGGTCTCTCCTTAACACGGAAAATATAAACGCAAAACTTAAACCGAAAACTTCAACTCGCGACAGTTCTTTTATAATCCCAACTAAAAAACTTAAACTATCAACAAAAAATATAAAATTATGTAGGGCGAACCAAACTAAAACATAAAAATCTCCCACATACACTCTTCTTATAGCGAAAAACTTGAGATCCAGTGGCGCCGCCAGGATTTTTTACAGATAGGCTAAGGAAGATTTAGGGGGCCCCTTATAAAATTTCAAGAGAAAAATTTAGTTGCGCAACGTCGATAATATTAAATTATCAACTATTTTTATCATATTATTCATAAAGAGAAGTTTAATATATTAAAGTTCATTATTATCCGACAAAAGACATATTATAAACTGTAGTTTGCGAAAGTAATAAAAACACGGAGTCGGAGAGAGAGGGGGATTTTCAGTTAAGGCCCCTATGAGGTCACTGTGCACTGTCGATGTGGTGAGGAAAGGGGAAATCGGTTTACAAAAGGAGTCTGACCTCGAAGTTTTATGGGACCATATGGAACGGGAGAGAAGAATATTAGGTAAAGAGCGCGAGACAAACAAGATGACCCCAGGGCTGGGCTCATAATTTTAGTGACATCGTAACGAATAGAAAATTTCAGCGAATAGCCTATCGATGCGCTACCTTTAAGTGTGATGTAATGATTACTAGTAATTCTAACTTCAATTCATTTTCTTCTGTTATAATTATAATAGTGCGACACAAATAGGAAACTTGCGCACCCTTTAACAGTGCAAAAATGATTAATCGTAACGCATAAGTAAACCCTTAATTGAAGTACAGAAAATCAGACTGATTGGTCCCTCGTTGCGCTATATTTTACTGTGCTAAAATTATTGCCCGTAATCTGTACATCAATAATTTACCTTCTTTTATAATTGTAATAGTGCGACACAAACAAAAAACTTGAGTGAGTTTCCCCACAATAACGCCCCCTGTAGCACTAAAACGTCGGCCCTACGTCGACGGCGTTGAGTTGGGCCGGCGTCGACGAAAAAAGGTCACTTAAACGACCGATTGACCGTCGAAATGTCCTACCCATAAAGAAGTCGGCCGACCAACTTTTGGCAGACTGTCCACAGACTCATATAAGTATTATTAGCCGATTATAATAAAACTCTATAGAGCGTTCGTGATTTTGTATCCCCATCCCTGAAACGGGCATCTGTCCAACCTTAAAACGAGTACAGTTCCGACTTTGGTCGCAGCGTAAAACCGACATTTAACCGACTAGAAAAGTCCTATTTTCCCGACTTTTGAAGAGAAATTGTTCCGACTTCAAACTCAGTGCTTACCCGACTTGAAATATGTTACTTCCCCTACTGTGAAGATGTTATTGTACCGACCTGGAACGAACTGTTTTACCGACTATATACACATTATTTTTCCAGCCTTTATACCAATGATTTTCCGACTATAAAAACATTACTTTCCCAGCCTTTATACCGCTGTTTTCCCGACTTATTCTCGCTACTAAAATTGTATAATTATCCGTCAAATAATCCCATATTCCGCGAACCCGATAATATACTCCAAAAAACTTGACTTCCTATGTATAAATTAACCTATTTTTTATTGATGGCTGTAATGAGTTCGAGTTACTAAGAACTGCATATATACTCTTAAAACTTTAAAGGTTCCACGCTAAATTTCAAGTTAATTATCAATTTACTAAAACCCCAAGATTTGTTCTTGTTTTTGAAGTTGTCATTTTATAAGCATTGTAATTGGCACGTTTTAGGCTAACATTTTAAAGAGTTCGCTGTTTTTTTTTCATTTTGAACCAGTTAAGCAAAGTTTACAACCCAAAATTATAAGGGAAAATTGTTATTAAAATTTATTTTTCATCATTGTTGTAAAATAATGTGAACTGAAACTTAGAAAAAAGTAATAATAGGTATGTTTCTGCCCAATATATACTACTGCTATATATACTACTACTATATATAATAAACACATTCTTAGTGAAGATAGTCGTTAGATTATCTTAGAAAACAAATCTTTAATAAAACTTACACAATCGTAATGACATAATATCTTTCGAAGTTTTAAAATACTTCAATTTTTTACTATCAAGGCGTATACCTCTTTGAACAAAACAGGTAATAATACTGTACTTAACTTGAAACAGTTATGATAAATCGATCAAAAAGGTAAGAAAATTATCATAAATCGATCAAAAAATATAAGAGAATTATCATAAATCGATCAAAAAATATAAGAGAATTATCATAAATCGATCAAAAAATATAAGAGAATTACCATAAATCGATCAAAGAATATTGGAAAATTATCATAAACTGATCAAATAATATAGGAAAATTATCATAAATTGAAATAATATAGGAAAACTATCATAAATTGAGCAAATAATATAGGAAAATTATCATTAACCGATCAAAAAATATAGGGAAATTATCATAAATTGAGCAAATAATATTGGAAAATTATCATAAATTGAGCAAATAATATAGGAAAATTATCGTTAATCGATCAAAATATATAGGAAAATTATCATTAATCGATCAAAAAATATAGAAAAATTATCATTAATCGATCAAAAAATTTAGGAAAATTATCATAAATTGAGCAAATAATATAGGAAAATTATCATTAATCAATCAAAAAATATAGGAAAATTATCATTAATCGATCAAAAAATATAGGAAAATTATCATAAATTGAGCAAATAATATAGGAAAATTATCATTAATCGATCAAAAAATATAGGAAAATTATCATTAATCGATCAATATAGGAAAATTATCATTAATCGATCAATATAGGAAAATTAATTTTGAAACTTTCGAAGGAAATGAAATTTAAGGTCTGAAGTCCATAATGTGTAATTTCATACAGTTAATATTTATGCACTTAAGCACTGTCTTCATCTTGAGTGCCCTCTCTGTCCACGTCATTTACATTCACTTCTCTTAATTCCAAAGCTTTTTTCCTGCGAACATCTCTTCCACCATCCCTGTCATTTTTGTGCTTCAGCCAGTTTTTAATCACACGTTCTATTTCAAATTCTTGGGTGTTTCTTAGTTTTGGAGTTTGACGAACAGCTTCTATAGATTTTTTTAAATTATTTTGTAAAACATTTAGTATTACTTGTAAAGTTTAACCTTACCAATGACCATGAGCTTCATGTGTAAACTAGAAAAACCAATTTGGCCATTGCTCCCTTTCCAGTTCATTTTCAGAACAAGTTTGTGGGCAAATGTGTTTCTCAGAATTCTTCGTGTGCAATCCGTTACAGTTATTCCTCCCCAAGATCCCAGTACTGATATCTATGAATTGGAAGAGATTACACTTGATGCAATTCAGTTATGAAAGCTTTATTATACAGACTATTTTCCCTTTTTCAACTGAGCTTTTGGCGAGAGATTCAAACTCAAGGAGTTTCTCCTCGGACGTTATTGGTAATTGAGGAATACCGCCAACATCAATAATGGATGTTGGATTGTTGCGTGTAATAGCATTGAAAATGAGATCTAGTTTTTTGTCAACATCAGCAAACATGACATATACCGCCTGACGGAATTCCTCATCGGACACTATAAATATTAAATGAATTTGGCTGGTAAATACCATGGTTTTGCCTAATTCCCCTCGAGAAACATGTTTCAAAAGTAACTTTGAGCTAAACCATGGTTTTCATAGGCTAGAAATGTTGTTGTGCTTATTACCAGTTGATCTCAGGTATAGTCTTCTGGTGTTTGGTGTTGATGAACTAGGCCCATGTCTAGTAGATGGATCATTTTGACCCAGTCTATCAGGTGAAGAATTTGGTCCACGTGTAGTGGGTGAAAAATTTACTCTTCGCCTAGTTGGCGTTGTTGATGTCGAGGCTGTTCCACGTCTAGTGGGAGTCGAGTTTGGTCCGCGTCTTTGTTTTGATGGCGTCGAGTTTGAATTTCGTTTTGTGGGCGTCGAGTTTGGTTTTCGTTTGTTTGGGGTCCAGTTTTGTCTTTGTTTGGTTGGCGTCCAGTGTTGTCCTCGTTTGGTTGGCGTCCAGTTTTGTCCTCGTTTGGTTGGCGTCCGGTTTTGTCCTCGTTTGGTTGGCGTCAAGGTTTGTCCTCGTTTGGTTGTTGCCAAGTTTTGAACTCTTTAGGTTGGTGTCAAGTTTTGTACTCGTTTGGTTGGGGTGTAGCTTAATGTAGCGCTGGAACGAGCTCGGCTGTATTCAACATTAGATCCAAGAAATGGGGATGCACAATTTGTTCTGTATCTTGTGACTGAAGAAATTGTTCTGTTACAAGTAGAATTTTGTGAATTGTCCTTTGTCTTGTATTGGATTCTTCCATAGTAATTGAATTATATCGTCCCCGTTTCGAGGGTGAAATTGTTTCAGACGGAGTTCGTGCATTATTTCGATCAGTACATAAGGAGAGGGGGTTACTTCTTTCAAATGATTTCGCGGTATTATCTTGAACACTTGGTTTAGAATTCGGTTGTGGTACGGACATTTCCGGTAAAGGCGACCCTCCAAAGACGGGTTCCTCATTATTTGACTCTAAAGCAACAATAATGAATGTATATAATTCAACCTAACATAAATAACTAAAAGATATTTTGAAACATACCAAGTGTTATATTTTCTTCAGCTAAATTGGGTTCTTCATTAATTTGGCCGGTTTCATGGTTGTAGTTTTCGTCTATCTCTATAATACATTGGTTAACTGAGCGCACTATCTCACCTGAAAAGAGTTCTCTGAAATTCTTATGCCTATCCACTAAATCTCCACGGTCATAAATTAATATTGCCTACGTCATCAGTAAATGGGAATTTAAATAAGCTGAGGAGGGTGATAAATTTTGGTCACGAGCGACAACTTCAATGAAAATCGAAAACCCTTAAGGAGTTCAATTATAAACACCTTAAAGAGCGGCTGCTGACTGACGGCCGCAATTTAACTTTATCCAGATCCGCTCTTAAGGGCACCACTCCAAATGGGTTCTCGTCATTTCAGGAGTAGAAATAAGCCATAAAATCAAAACTACTGGTGTAAAACTTCTTCAATATATGGCCAGCAGAGAATATACATAGTTACATAGAAAATGTAAATAAATGAAATAAATTTTCTTTACCTGTAGGATTATTTTCACTTGAATTTATAATTTCAATGTTTGGTTCAGTTTGTTTATTCTTTGAAAAAGCTTGTTCTGGTATAAGGAATTCTTTTTGGATAGGCATAGGTTTTGTTGATTTGAAAAGCGAAGGGCTTGGTAAATCAATAAGTGGCTTCGTTTTAGGTTTTCCTAACTTGCTTTCTTGTTGTCTTTTATCTTTAATTGAAATATATGGCTTTAAATTCTGACCGAAACTATATAATATTATGGGAATACCTTTAGTGCTAGCTTTCTTCGGACGATTTTGCTGATTCTCTGCAGATTATATTTGGAAGTTTGAAAAAAAAATCACTAACACCATAAACTAGTGTATACACTGCCGCGTGAATATAGATAGACCCGCTACAGTAGTATTGAGGTCAATGTCAAAAGAGATTGGTCTTTCATTCACTTTCCTTAACTCTAGAGCGCCTTTGCTATAGCTCCTTCAACCGCTCTTTCATCAACACGTCTTTTACCCATCGTATGACGGCCAATCTTTTTTGATTGTAAGTTTACAAAGGGTATAATATGCGAATCCTATATTCGTGTAAATGCATGCTACCACTTAATAAATACCATTATCAAAATCTGATCCATTATCCTCGCTTTCGTCGGTACTGTAACGTTTCGCTTTTTGAGACGATCTGTTCCGTTTCCCCTTGCCGCAATCAGATTCAGACGCTATATCTGAAGTAACTTCCGCTCTAATACTGAGTGTTCTAGCTTTCGAATAAGTTGCTAAAACAAGCATGTTATTTTTTCGTGAAAACCTTGGCATACGTCTAGAAATTTTCGCTTATACCTGCTTTGGCCAAAAGTTTAACTTGAAAAATGTTCCAAGAGAGCTCAGCGTCTTCACAATTCTGAACAAGTTTCGAAATATCGCGCGATTTTGTGCCTTCAGGAGGCCAATAACTCGCAGAATCATTTTTTATGAGCCAAGATATCGGCACTATGTCAACTGTATCTTCCTTTATAAAATGCACTATGGCATACATCTACATTTACCGTGTTGAAAACATTCAGATTTAAAAACTAGTTTTTAAAATCGATAGTACGGGTTTGGAATATCAAGGGTGACCTAAAATCAGCCACCAAATTTTGCCCTCTAATAATCTTTCTTTTCCCCCATTAACTAATGAGTTCCAAGTTCGTATCTGCAGTTTTATACCTTTAATAGTTTAATATATGCATTAAAAATCTAATTGCTACAAGACTCCTAAAAGACTGATTTGACCAATATCTTTCCAATTCAAGACAGTTCAAGGTATCTCAAGACAGTTTAAGCATTATGCAGTAAAGGGATCACTGTGACCAAAGGTGATTTTTCTTTAGGAATTAGTAGGCATTTTTGCTTAAGAAGAGAATAAGAATATATTTTCGTTCGACTTGACAGTTTTGCGATGAATATTCCCAACTCAGAGGATTTAAATGGGTAATCGAAATGATCTTTAAAGAATTTGCATATTCTAGCACAAACAAAAATTTTTTGCTCCGAATCTTGGAAAATACCTTTAACTACCACAACCTCCCCGGTTTCAAGTAAAAAACAGTTGTCTCCAGGAAAAACTGAAATAATAAACTTAGGAGTCTCCATTTTCTTGAAAGACTGGCTATCTGGGGGTACATACTCGCAATTTCCATAGCATGGTCTTTTTAATTTGACAGGATTTTCACTTCGTGAGACTGCATATAATTTTGACTCCCCCATCCGTTTCATTAACTGTTGCAATGGTTTGTTGGGTGTTCTCAGACGTTTCTTTATAAAATGTAAATGGTTCTCAAAAGGGAAAGCGCTATAATTGTCAAGGGGTCCAAAGATATCAACGTCCTTTGCAACATGAGTTAAGGCATGGACATTCATGACTTGAAATTCATTGCCGTAAAATGAGCTCGAGGTATTAACAAATATATTTAAAAGCTCATTTGCGTAATCTGAATGTGACTTATGCAGTAAAGGATGTGCTAAAATATACACAGAACATTGCAAAAGCCTGAAGTGTTGTAGAACATCTGGCCTTATTATGTCATTCAGTACTATGGGACCAGTATACAAGAGAAACTGTCTTAACTCGGTGGCTTTCCATTGATTTACATGTTTCAAGGCGCGGGGCTTCCGGGCGAACTCAGAGGGTATATATGGGCGACAAAAATTAAGTTTACTAGATAATGATTCAACCTGAAGTTTACTGAGTCTCACTGTCAAGTTTCCACTCAAAAATGCAATGAGAATTCGTCTTGTAACTCCAAGACAAATTAAATGCATATAGTCTAAAGGAAATTGCTTAACCATGTCAATATTTAACTGGGCTAGAGGTGACAAATCTCCAGCTAAATGATGATGCTCATCGTCCATATTTCTAAAAGACTCGTCGGTCCTTTCTCTGGCATTTCTTTCATAGCGAAATAATGTAGTGTGCGCCGGTCTTGTTCCCCTTATTGTGCATTTGTCACAAGAATTATAACCTGTATGTCCTTTTGTTTTTTTAACAAAAGCCCTCGCAGGAGTATCTAGTATAAACGGCCCCTTTAGGTTGAACGTGAATTTTTTACTTTGATAAGAAAATCCATTTGCTTCTAATTGTTTTAAATCTTCAATAAGAGGATTTAGATATTCCTCGAGCCTTCCTGGTTTCACATCGCCACAAAAAACTCCAACTACGAAAGGCGTGCCAATCATACCTCTTGTGAAACTAAATACTGCTGCTAATATTGGCCAGAAATGTTTTAGTGAATTTTTATAAATAGGAAGACCATCTATATTAATAGCAGGCGATATTTCCTCTTCAAAGCTAGGGTTACAATTTAAAAATGTTTCAATTCCATTAGCGACACCAACGTGCCAATATTCCCCATTTGTTACCCTAACTACACCCGTAGATTCCCTTGGGGTTTTCAAAAGTGTTCTTGCATTACTAGGTATATCATGCCCATAATTCCTAAGAATGTGAAGTAAGTCATTCAGAGATAAATGATTAATTTGGTGATTAATTGCCCAATTTTTTATATCGAAGGCGATGTCAAGGTTAACATCGTCTTCAGAGGAACTGCTTAAGCTGTCAGGTTGTGTTAAGAAAGTTATAGAACTGTCTGAATCGTTATCATCACTGGAATTACAAGATTCAGCCTTTTGTGGAGAATCAACTCTAAATGCCCCACTTTCACTTAAATTATCTTGAACATCTAAATGGTTTGATTCAGATAAACTGCTAGTATTTGTTGTAACATTCGTCTCATCAGAGGAATTTATCGAATCTAATATCTGTGGTCTAATATCTATCAGTCTAAGTTCATTATTATCAATTGGGGATGACATTTTATCTTTGGGTAAGCGGCGAAAAATATTTTTAATATATTCAGCTCTCTGGCGTCTTTTTTGTCTTGAACTTAGAGGTTTTTCCCACTTATAACTCCTTCTTTTGCCCCTTTTATGTTCCATTTTGATTCATATATTTATCCGACAGATTAAATTGTTATCATAGACAATTTAAAATCATACTTCAGTCTGAAATAGTCCAAAAAAGCTTGACCGTTCTTGCCAAGTTGGTATTCTTCCCCTTTTCAGCTTAAAGGGATCAACATCAAAGAGACTTCAGTTGCAGATTTTAGACAATGTTTCTCTACTTAACTATTCAATTCATATAACTTCATGCACACAAAGATCGGTAAAATTTTCAGCTCAATCGCGAGCTCGAGTAAATTTCAGCCCAAGCGTATTGGCTATTGCGAGCGCGAGAAAAAACTGAGTATAGCACGACCAGAGAGGAGACACCACGACTTACTCACTTCGGAGAAACAAACTGCCCAAAGACTGTTAGCGTGGGAGCGGCCGAAGCGCCATAACATTGAGGTTGGAATATATATAGTCTAGAGAAACAATAGACTGTATAGGTCTAATTTCGTTTTACACAGTAAAAGTCATTATAAAACTCAAAGGATTAAAATATAACCAAATTTAGCGGGTGACTAAGCCTCCCGCTGGTTACTTGATCAATATTATAAACTTAAGCTCAAGCAAAATACTTTTCACATTCGGACTTCAGTGTGTATCTCTAGAGAATATGCAATCGAGCCTCATTGGGCAAACTTGTTCTTCGAGGCCGTGTCTTCCCCTCCAGCGACCTTCGAGAAACTTCTCTTTCGATCTAATTCCAAGAAGAATGAGGAAAAGAATTTCTTTAAACGATTGAAAAATATCCACAAAGGCATTAAGTATTAACACATCAAACTGGTTGACACACCCTTTGAGTTAATCATTTATTAAGGAAATCTAAAATTTAAGACTATATGATGCACGAGAAAGTTAGTCAAAATAAACTCATGTCTATTATAGTTTTATAGGAGAAAAATGTGGACCGAACCATTTACAGCTTTCGAGGGTGAAAGGGTTATTTTTCAATTATATCAATTTTATGCGAATGCAAACAAAAACAAGAAAGTTGTGAGACTTAGTCATCTGACGTTCAACCTTAACATAGGAGAAAATTCATTGATTGCTAAAAATATTTGGAAAATCGTTGTTTTAATAATTTTAATCTGTATTTTTTTCTGAATATCCCTGGTAAACTAAGGCTTTACTGGGATATAAAAATTCTAAACAAGAAGTGTAGGAAACTACCTCTAAAAGCGAGTTTTAACTTCCACAAACCTTTAATTAGGCTAATATTTTGGCAAGTTATATTGATTGTAGTGTAATTGAGGCTGATAAATTGCTTTGCGTTAATAAATTGACCAATTAAATTTAGAAATAGTCCAGAATACAAATTTATGAAATGCTCTAGACACCTTGCTTTTTAACTCCCCAATCACAATATTTTTTTAAGTTATTTAAAAGCAGAAATGGACAAAGCTCTGGCAATCGATAATAACTCCCCATAGATCATAAGCGGTGCTTAGGTGCCGCTTGCTTTTTTTCAAAATCGAAAATAGCCAATGCTTGCAAACGCATATCTGAAAGGCTCATTAACATGGTTTCTAAAAATCAGCTTGTAGCGTGAGCTTTTCGCTAGCGACAGAGCTCGAGAATAGTTGAAATTTTTTATTTACGTTTTAACAGGCTCAAGCGCAAGCTCCAAGAATTTTGATTTACATGCTTTTAAAAATGAAATTTTTCAGATTTTTGATCAGACTTATTTTTCAATTTTTGTTAAGCCTAATTTTTAAAACTTTAGCTAAGCCTAATTTTTTTGGACTAATTATTTATACATATGCTAGGCCTAACATTATAATCGTGCTTGGCCTTATTATTCACAAATATATTAAGCCTAATTATTCAAATATGGGTTACGCCTATATAGCAGTCATTGTTGTCACGCTATCAAAGACGCAACTTTTGTGAGAGAAAAAAGATTTCCTGGTTTTGTGTGTACTTTAAAGATTTAAAAGAGAAATTCGCGTATTGTAAAATATAGTGGTTCATCCTTTGTGCACAATAGAAAACATAGATATATATTTTAGTTGTTATTCTTTAAAACAGTTGCTGTTACTAGTATTATATTAAAAAGTAGACACACTGTTAGAAAAATGAGTCCAATGACTGTCCAAATTTGCACAAAGTAATCCAAATTTGGATGGCAAGTGATGTAAGGGTCCAAAAATGGTAGTTTTAATCCAAAAATGGATGCTTTCGATTCTTGGTGCTAAAACTATCCAAATTTGCACAAATAGTCCAAATTTGGATGGGAAGTGATGTAAAGGTCCAAAAATGGTAGCTTTAATCCAAAAATGCATGTCTTCGATTCTTGGTGCGAAACCCATCCATATCTCAACATAAACACCCTAGACTCGAACAAAGAGGGGTTAATGTATATAAAAGGGTTAAGGTAAAAGAAGGGAGAGCGAAATCATATTTGAGGATCTCCTACATAAATATTTACCTATTTCTCATCAATCATTTCTCTTTATTGATAAGCAACTGCAGAAGAAGAGGTAAAAAAATACTGCCCTACAATATTTCAGAGAGTCACGCTTGAAACATCTTTTGGTCATTTACCTCAAAACGACTTCTTTATTCCGTTTTTATTAACTAACGATATCAATACTCGTCATACATTAACTTTGGAAAGAGCTTCATGTCTTAATTACTCGCTTTATATAAACTATGAAATGTTTCTTACTCGTTTCTTCCTTACTCGTCCCATATAAACTTTGACTACAGATTTTTTGGTTAAGATAGGTTTTTGTCAAATATTTTATTAAAATTATTCGATATTATTTATTTTTATCGAGAGTTACTTATCATACTTTTAGTTGTATCGTTTTTAAGAGAGGTTTTCCCTATTATCATTTGAACCTAGCTATTATTGACGTTTGACTCCTAGAATACGCCTCTTTCGCGAGTGTCTGAAAGACCAGAAAATGGTGTAGTTAGATTGGGGATGACAAAAAGAGAATAGTGGTCAGTGTACCTTCCAATATTCCACAATTCCGCTAACTGTGAATTTTGAACACATGAACTGTGAAATTGAGAACACTTTTGTTCAGATTAGGAATCTGCGAAAGCAATCTCTTGGGGTGTAACGACAGACAGACAGGCACACACAAAGACAGATGGATACGTCGAGAACAGAACCTCTCCATAGCATACATTACTCGGTGAAGTAAAGAATCTAGCATCCATATTGACTTCATATGAGCCAATTATTTTTCGACATTTGTCCAGTGTTGGTTAGGTATTACACCAATATGGGCTCGATATTACTCCAATATGGGCTCGATATTACTCCAATATGGGCTCGATGTTAGCCCAATATGAGCCTTATATTAGTCCAATATCGTTTAGAAATTTGTCCAATCTTGTCTTGAATTTAGTCCAATATTGGCTTGAATTTAGTCCAAAATTGGCTTGATATTAGTCCAATATTGGCTTGATATTAGTCCAATATAAGCTTGATATTAGTCCAATATTGGCTTGAAATTAGTCCAATATTGGGAGGATACTAGAACATTTTTGCCCACTTGCGTAAAAATTGGATGACATCCTGACTATTTCTGGGTAATAATTGATCCCTTAATAGATGATTCTGGATCCAATTTTGGATGAGACTCCAAATCTGGCTTATCATTTGACCGTCCCTTTTTGGACGCAAATTACGTTATCCAAAAATAGACGAAAAACTGTGCTGTCTCAGAGTCAGCCGTTTGGATCCATTTACATCCAATTTTGGACAACATTTTTTAACAGTGCACCATCAAAATTTAAACCAATTTTAAAAACCCGCCAACCATACTCGGGACTATTGAATTCAGAATATTCTGCACCCAATATAATTTGTCTCGATATTAGCAGTAATTCAGTTATTCGTTTAAAAGAATAAATAACCCTATTTTGCACGTTTCTTAATTTAATTTCGTAATTTAAGAGCGGCATGTTCAAAGTCAGGCGAATGTAACTGAAAGGTGTTGTTTAGTTATTTAGTTAGTGGGATGCACGGGAAAAGGCAGTGCATTGATAGTTCAAAAATCGGGGCACGAGGACGGTTTTGAAGTTCAGTATGAAGCTCACGTTCTGAAAGTAGTTGTGAAACGTATCTAGTAAGAGTTTGTTCCTGGCTTCCACCAGTCATACGCCAGAACCAGTTTTCGTGTACATTTACACATATATGTATACATGTACTTATGGCAGACGATTCGATACGAGGGGCTTGCTTTCCAAATTACATAGACATCGTGAACACCTTCAATTGACCAGTATGGACTTAGTTTTTTGGAAAACGAAATTCTGAAATTAGTTACTGCCAGGGTTTATTTCGGATTGTGTTGATTTTCTACGAATTACGGAAAGAGGAAAATGTATGCTAAATTAGAAATGGCAGTGGCACATTATAGTGTCTCTGGTCACTGCATTTCGCGTGTACTGATTTGGGCAGTAATTTCTCAAGTTTATGTGCCACTCTTCGCAACTTTATAGTGCATGCGAGCTACTTAGATCGTTATTGGATGCCCTACAATCTTAGCACATTGGAAACCACACGGAGTAATGCAAAATGAAATTGTATGTTTATAAAAAATATTTTAAAGGTGAAAATTTTTTCAAAACGGAATCTTGACCAATATAGCACATGTCCATGTATTATCCAAGTCAAACTGGGGGACATCTGCGTTCAGAAGAAAAATCATAGACGCAATAGAGCTATCTCAGTTGTGACGTCAGTGCCTGGGTAAAACGTCACGGGCTTAGCCTTGGCAGTCGGCGGCCATGTTTGGTACCGCTTTGGTTCTATGGGCAAATAGCATGGGTGACGTCACACTAAGGCTTCTGAAATAGCTCTATTACCATGCACGGGAAACATCAGTCAAAACACTCAATGAGAGAAAAACTGTAGAAAGGAGAAAAATTTGGACTGGTCCCATTTTGGGATTTAGAGGGATGAAAGAACGTTTCAACAGGGAGTGTTGCTCTAATGTTAAAGAAACAGTAAGGGAAAAAAGGGAGGGTGGCAATTTTTATCTCTTTCGCTCGTTTCTAGCTAACCAGCACGCGCGAGTGGCGTCAGTTACTACACTGCCTTTTGTAGCCACATAGTTTGATGTACAGTACATCTAACGATGGGGGTATAGTTTGGTTTGGTCTGAAGGTGCTGGAAATGAAGTAGTATCGTTCGTCTTTTAAAAGGGAGAGCGGAAGAGGGATTGGTCAATGGTGATTTTCAAAGGGACAGAATTATGATTTGTCTATAACAGTACATTTCGAATGTACGATGCACATATTAATGAACGCACTTAGAGTGAAAAGGGATAAAATTTGATAAGGTGATATTTTTCATTCATTGTCGATTTTAATGATTTATTTATAACAAGTACAATGCGGATGCATTGTGAAAATATTAATCAACAAACAGTAATATCTGTATGTCTATTATAAACACACAAATTTATCATATTGCCTTACCTAAAACGAAAAATTTCACTCTCTCTTTAAAATTTCTCATACTTTAAGCCATGACTTTTCTTAGAATCCGAACTTTCTATACAATAAAAAGTTCGGGGTTTACACAAAGAAAGAACTCAAGTTTGGTGTTTACCGAATTCTTTCTCTTTCAAACGCTTCGGGGCAGATGCCATGTGTATGCATCGGCATAAGTCTATGTTGTAAACTCATCGAGGGGATAAAACTATCAAATTTATAAGATGCGATAAGTATGCGTCAGCGTAAGTTTATGTTGTAAAGTTAATTGAGCGTTATGTGTGATCATTTTAGCATTGCTGTAACACATCGAGGGGATAATCACTAAAACTAAACTTTCTGTTTCAATTGGTTCTGGTCACACTATTATAGTTGTAAGAGAAGTAAATAAATTGAAGTAATCACTTCAAAACAGTAGCGCTTCGAGGGGCTAATCAAATTTTCTGTACCCCTGTTAAGTACGGTACGATGTGGTAACATGGGACTGCTTTATAATTAGAAGTTTTAGAGACTGCTTTATAATTAGAAGTTTTAGAGAACAATTCAGGCTTACAAAAATGACGTTTCCTACCCGTTACCGTTACCTTAAATATTGATGAAAGACTTTGAGTATTTACACGAAAGAGAATAAACACAAAAATATGGTAGGGAAAAGCTGCGTTTATAGAGGTTGTCAAAATGACTGACGCGATGTAATGTAAGGATCGGGAGTTTATGGAAGGTCTATAATTGATACATTTACCTACAAAACGATGCATTTTAAATTGCGAAACCCCGCCAACGCTATGGCAAGAAAACATAAACAGCTAAGCCTTTTTGGCTATCGATACATCTTTAAAATAACCTAGCATCAACATCACCTCAGACTACCAGAGAGAAAATTTAAAGTTATCTCAGGTTTTGGGACTGCTGCAATGCAACAATTGTCACCCTCTCGATACTCGAAAGGGAGGTGATGTGCGCCAAACTCCCAACAGTAATCGGTCCCGCCACGAACCATTTGGTCCTACCATATAAAGGAAAGGCACTAAAAAAAATACAGGTAACGACATCTGTAACTACTAAAATACGGTGCAGCAATTTATGTTAAAGTAAAAATTTATTTAACCAATTTTAAAAAGCAGACAAAATGAGTACGTTTTTTGACAATCATAGACAAATTAAGAAACGATTTTAATAAATGCTTTCCACCAGGGGGTGCACATAGACTCGGGAATAGAAAATTATTTAAATCCACGCATCCACATATATTTGCCAACGTTTTGAAAAGTTGTGCAAGTGTGTGGAAATTATTGGAAACCTATTTTAGACTAATTCATATTAATTGGTTTATCATGCGAAATCTCCCCTAATAATGCTTGTCCATTTGACCCATAGTTCAGCGCCTTATGGCACAATAAAGAACAAAAAAAGTTGCCTTTCTAATTTACATCAGAACGAGATCGTTGTGAAATAACATAGGCTATACCGACAGAATGCCGACCGAAACAGGGCAATCGTGAAACCTAGTCGGTGTTGCCAACTATATAAAGAACGTTATATCGTACTAGTTAGACAGCCGTATATGCCGACAAGATGCCAACTACGTATTAACAATGTATTCGGCACTGCCGACCCTTTAGCCGACATATTTAGGTTCGATTGGAAGGTCTCCTATTCCAACTTAATGCCGACTCTAAAATGAACTCATACCAAAAATGTACGGTTTTGCCGTAATCATGCCCCGGTATGTAACGTTATTTACTATATAGTCGGCTTCCCCACCCATCTGTAAGGTTAAGATTTCAAGTTGGCACAGGGTTGGCAAATACAACTAGACCCCTTCCCGGCCGACAGACCTGTTGCCGACCAATTATCCGATGCCTCGTGCTACAGGGGGCATACCTAAACCTTAATTAAAGTACAGCAAATCCAAGTGACCCCCCCCTGACCTTACAAATTACGTTCATAAATTTACTTATGTTAAAATTGTAAAACACTATATTAAAGGCATGCGAATTTACAATTTCATATCATATTTTCCCACGAAAGTGGTATTTTGTTACACTTTCTGACTTTCAAGTCTCTACTTTCAAAATATCAAGTTTTTAATATAATTGTACCAATGTTTCTATTTTTAAAATTCATTGAAAAATCACGAAAACTCAGTTTCGATATATTAACAATGTTGTCTTGTCGAGCTTGTCCGCCTGCTTGATGACATCACTATAACGTTGAGGAAAAAAAGCGCGGGAATCCTATACGCGCGAGGCAGGGTGGGAGATAAGGATTTTTTTTAAACTGGACATTGGGCCAGCGACCCCTCTGGCCTGGAATAAATAAACTGGTCCATGACCACTGACCAGGGCGCGTCGTCTGCTGAATTGAAGAAGTGGATAGTTACAATATATTAGCTAATGTCTGGACTCTGGAAACCCTTGAATTTTCTTAGTGGTCCTGTGGACCACTGACCCCCCCTCCCGATTTAATTTTTAAACTGGTCCAGGCAATTTTTAAACTGGTCATTTGCCCTGCGAGGTATACGCGTCTCTAGCTTCTCACCAATGCGGCCAGTCTAAACTCTTGGTCTGATAGCGGAGAGAGTGGTACCGTGTCACGTGAAATAAATATATGTGACGTCGAACTACAGGGAAATGTCTTAGCCTTTCATAAAAAAAGGATTTGCATATGAAGGATTTTCAAATGCATATTACCAAATAACCAGAAATCGGAGGATTAAAAGCTTGTCCAGTCTAAAAAAAATACTTATCTCCCACCCTGCCTCGCGCGTATAGGATTCCCGCGCTTTTTTTCCTCAACGTTATAGTGATGTCATCAAGCAGGCGGACAAGCTCGACAAGACAACATTGTTAATATATCGAAACTGAGTTTTCGCGATTTTTCAATGAATTTTAAAAATAGAAACATTGGTACAATTATATTAAAAACTTGATATTTTGAAAGTAGAGACTTGAAAGTCGGAAAGTGTAACAAAATACCACTTTCGTGGGAAAATATGATATGAAATTGTAAATTCGCATGCCTTTAATATAGTGTTTTACAATTTTAACATAAGTAAATTTATGAACGTAATTTTTAAGGTCAGGGGGGGGGTCACTTGGATTTGCTGTACTTTAATTAAGGTTTAGGTATGCGTTTTTGTGGGGAAACTCACTCAAGTTTTTTGTTTGTGTCGCACTATTACAATTATAAAAGAAGGTAAATTATTGATGTACAGATTACGGGCAATAATTTTAGCACAGTAAAATATAGCGCAACGAGGGACCAATCAGTCTGATTTTCTGTACTTCAATTAAGGGTTTACTTATGCGTTACGATTAATCATTTTTGCACTGTTAAAGGGTGCGCAAGTTTCCTATTTGTGTCGCACTATTATAATTATAACAGAAGAAAATGAATTGAAGTTAGAATTACTAGTTATCATTACATCACACTTAAAGGTAGCGCATCGATAGGCTATTCGCTGAAATTTTCTATTCGTTACGATGTCACTGAAATTATGAGCCCAGCCCTGGGGTCATCTTGTTTGTTTCGCGCTCTTTACCTAATATTCTTCTCTCCCGTTCCATATGGTCCCATAAAACTTCGAGGTCAGACTCCTTTTGTAAACCGATTTCCCTTTTCCTCACCACATCGACAGTGCACAGTGACCTCATAGGGGCCTTAACTGAAAATCCCCCTCTCTCTCCGACTCCGTGTTTTTATTACTTTCGCAAACTACCGTTTATAATATGTCTTTTGTCTGATAATAATGAACTTTAATATATTAAACTTCTCTATATGAATAATATGATAAAAATAGTTGTTAATTTAATATTATCGACGTTGCGCAACTAAATTTTTCTCTGGAAAATTTATAAGGGGCCCCCTAAATCTTCCTTAGCCTATCTGTAAAAAAATCCTGGCGGCGCCACTGAACTGGTCCAGGCAATTTTTAAACTGGTCATTTGCCCTGCGAGGTATACGCGTCTCTAGCTTCTCACCAATGCGGCCAGTCTAAACTCTTGGTCTGATAGCGGAGAGAGTGGTACCATGTCACGTGAAATAAATATATCTGTGACGTCGAACTACAGGGAAACGTCTTAGCCTTTCATAAAAAAAAGGATTTGCATATGAAGGATTTTCAAATGCATATTACCAAATAACCAGAAATCGGAGGATTAAAAGCTTGACATTTTTGAATTTACAGAAATTAATTCTATCTTTTGTTAAATAAATCAGAGGTTTTTCAAACGAAGCTTCTCATACCCTTTAAATATAAAGATACTATCAAAAGCTGATTATGCTTCACACATAAAAAAGTACGTAAGTCCCACTTTTCCATAACTTTAGCCACGAATTTCATGATATTCCCGAAGTAAAAACTAAGCAGACGAACAAAAAAGCTTTTAACCAATCATAAGCCCCCTAACCGTGGATAGCGTCTTTAATGCCAGACCAATCGGCGACTGCTATTACTATTTTCTGGAATGGACCTCGACTCGACCTCGCCGTCGACATAACCGGGAAACTAGGAAGGCAAATTTGCGGTATCGTTCGTTAGTCGTTATATTATATTCAACGTTCTAAAGCTCAAGTTTCGAAAATTTTCGAGTCATTCAATAAGTCGTCAACTAAATATTATAAGAAATGTTTTAATTTCAACAGAAAAATAGCTCTGCAAACAATAGTAGACTCGAATACTACACTAAGCCTTGGCCAGATATCAGATACAAGAAAACAGATACACCGTGTCTTAAATAGTCCAAGCAAAAGCTACCCAGATTGATAAGATCTTTGTGCCTTACTCCGAAATAATCTTTGGTATTGTGAATAGTTTTAACTAAAGAATATTTTAGACACCCTACTCAGTCTTAATAGTAGTTCCCTAATTTATGTACCTGGTAATTTGGTTCTTAAGGCTGAAGGCTCGCGAGGATCCGAAAGGACCGCGTTACCGAATTATGTTCCTCCGCGTAAGGGGAGGTTCTTTCCGAGGAGCTTAGAGAAAATCGTGTAGCTCCCCCAGGCAAATGTTACGTACTTCATACTACTACTTCTGATTCTATTAACTTCCTTTTGTTTTCAAAATCACTTTCGCTTTCAGGAGAAATACACGTAAATTCTGGGATCGTGACAAACACCGCCTTAAGACCATTCAAAAAAATATATAATATCAGTATATACTTGCTTTTTCATTTAATGTTAACCTCGATTTCCTTGAATGTTTAAATAGAGGAGCGGGATTGAATGCGTGAAATCCTTATTGTCGATGGGTGACAGGAATTTTAAAGGGAGAGTTTAACAGCTTCCATTATATTAAGGCAATCCAATAATCGTTTCTTTCACTTTAGATATATCGAGAAAACGAAAAACACAATTCACAATCATTAACCTCACTTGTACAATTAAGTGAAATGCTTAAACTTGCTTTTACAATCCCCTACATTTAAAAAATAACGAAAAATATCACCTCACCACAATCCTCTTTCATTCACTGTCCCTTCAATGACGAACCAAAAATTTACACTACTACTACTACGAGAATGACAACAGGGCAGGTCAAACTAAGAGCCTCATCGTAGATGTACATCATACGATGTGGCTAAAAATCAAAAAGCGAGATAACCTTTCTGGCTAGTCAAAAACCTTTAATACGAAAGTGTTAACCCATTTTCCATTTTGTAGAATATTGTAAAAATCAGATGCCAAAAAGTTCATCATCCTTGTGAAATTTTGTCTAAAATAAATTGCTTTGTAGGCCTAGATCAAAATATTGTAATAATGGTATTTTAATATTATGGGAACCTAATTTCGGGGCCCCTCTGAAATTTACGGGTAGGCTGTAGCCTACCCAGCCTACCCCCTGGCGGCGCCACTGAGAATATACAGGCGGTAAGCCTTGCCTTTTAATCATTGATGACTTGATGACCGAGAACAAAGGAGAAGTTGGGTCTCTTTTTACCAAGGAAACGCATCATCGCAACTTGAGCGTAATTTATATCGTCCAAAACGTATTCCATCGATCCAAAGACTCTAGAGATTTTTCTTTGAACGCTCATTATCTTATTCTTATGACAAATTGCAAAGTTCAATAATAGCTAGACAAATGTTTGCCGATAAATGGCGTTTCGCTGTCGATGCCTACCGTGACGCTACTAGTTTACCTTTCGGATATTTATTATTCGATCTACACCAAAGATGCCCCGAGAATCATAGACTTAGGACTGGAATATTTCCCGACAATCCTTGCGAAGTTTACATCCCCAAATAATTATAATAATAATAGACGGGTGTTTAGCCATCTCTTCATTTAGTCACTATGCCTTATGCCGTTCGGTCGCAAAGAAATTTGCTCTCCGTTATTGCCAAATCCCCTCGAAAACATCGTAGGATCATATTACGTAACGCCAAGAAACCCTTAATTGACGCAATCGCAGAGTGTGTTGAAAATACTTTACACGGTAACGTTAAATTAAATAAAAGTCAAAAAGCTAGATTTGCTAGGCATTCCGCAAAACTTAGAAAAATTGCTAATAAGAGAATATCTTGGAAAACAAAACGTGATATACTAGTTCAGGAGGGTGGTAGTTTCTTTTCTTTCCTTTTCCCTCTCGTTTCCTCTATTATCGGATCCATAACAGGAGGTAGTCAGTAAAAAATGCAGTACGCTCAGAAAACAGGGTTGGTAAAAATCCGGATTTTTCTTGAAAAAGCCACTGGTATGGTTTTTTGCTGGTTTAAACCGGATTTTATTGGATTTATCTGGCTTTTTTTAAACTACTCTCTAGTGCTTAATTTTAGCACTTCTTTTTACATTTAGTGCGCTAGTTGTCTTCTGCTAGGCCGTCTAATTGAGAATCATTTTTATTGTACATAATAAAACTATAGACATTTCCCTTAGAGATGAGTAGGTCCCCAGATTTAATCGGGATTTTTCAATCCAACCCGACCCATATCGGGTCGGAAAATCCTAGGTCGGGTTGGGTGAGAAAATTACCTAAATGTTTTGCTGGTCGGGTCGGGTAGGGTTATCATACCGTCTACCCGGGTAGACATTTTTATTATCTTCAATAGGGCAGGGTTGGGCCCGGGTAGGCTTTTTTTGTGATCTTCAATAGGGCAGGGTCAGGCCCGGGTAGGCTTTTTTGGTATCTTCAATAGGGCAGAGAAAGATTTTTCTAAACGCGCGGCTCGACCCAACAATTTAGCGTTGCGAAAAATTCAACTGTCTCACGAGTTTCGGGTGGGGCAGTGGGAGGGGGGCGCGTCAAACTAACCCACAATGCATGGGAATCGACCATTTCGATGAAATAAAGAGGTAAAGACATGTGGGTCAAACGTTTCCTTCCATCTCACTTTATGGTGGGCGAATACGTCCGAGTAAGTAGGAATAAGATGATTTTTGAAAAAGGGTACGAGCGAACTTACACAATAGAGGTTTTTAAAATAGTGGGGAAAATTGACAGACGCCCTCCGGTATTCAAACTAGAAGATTTAAACGGGGAACCAATAAAGGGGGTGTTTTACGGGATGGTAGTTAGACCCGAGACGTACAAGATCGACAGAGTAATTCGCAAGCGCACTAGTAGAGGACAAAAGGAGCTCTTTGTAAAGTGGCTAGGCTATCCCCCTTCTATGAATTCTTGGATTCCGGCTAAAGATGCAGTCTCCCTTTTACCTAACGCTACCGAGCAACGCTAGCATGAAAATTTATGACAACAACAAGACCTCCTCTTACACTACCAAGTTGCCCCAGGCTATAGAGCTGATCGGGGATGACTGGGAGGTTGCTCTTGTAGAAGTTTTGTACCCAATGTCCTTTTTTAACATACCCAGTGAGGAAGGTCACGTGCAGGTGGTCTCGCATGAAAATAAAAAGGTCGGGACGGAAAATCACAGCCTATTGTTAAAGCCGAGGCCTTTATAGTTCCCGGGGGTTATTACAAATCATTAGAAGCCCTCCTTAAACAAACAGCTTCCGGATTAAGCGGCTTTCAATACGGTTCAAAGTTTAAATTTGATTCGGATCCCCTCTCTTATTACATTTCTTTAACTATTCAACCTAACGGTATCTTGGCTCTTTCTCCCACTTTGAAAAGGATATTAGGATTTAAAACCCCAAAAGGCCAAAGTACGTCTTTCTCTTGCCCTTCAGATAAAACCAGCCGATCGTATAGAAGCTCTGTTCCGACAAATTGTTTATTTATTCCGATATAGTAGCTTATGAATTTATAGGGGATACGGTAGCCCCGCTACTTCGTATACTAGGCGTAGACAGCGAAAAACCTCACGGTTCGACTATAACTAAATCATTTAACTCTCCTCATTACGTTAAAGTTGCTAAACGTTACTTTGATACTATAGACATTGATATAAGGAATAGTTTAGGCCAAGCCGCGTCATTCGAGTTTGGAACGCCGACCTGTAAACTACACTTTAGACCATGCCAAAACCCCAAACATTAGAGTCTCGTTGCGAGTATAGGAGGTATTATTTAGATCAGGTAGGGGGTGGAGGGGTGTCAAAAGTATTTGTCGGGACCCCCCACCAAAAAGGTCACGGGATAGGGAGCGCCCTGAAAGGGTTATTTAGATGGGCACGCCCCTTATTAATTAGAGGTGCAAAGTATTTGGCACCTAGAGCCATTAGTACGGGACAAAAGATTCTTGGTGACGTAATGCAAGGTCAGAATGTGAAAAGTGCCGCGAAAAAGAGATTGCAGGAAACTTATGAGAACATGACTGCTGCTCAGCAAGGTTCAGGATTAAAGATAAAGAGACGCAAAGTTAAACGCCTATCAGTTTATCACCGTCATTCAAAGCAGACGCCACGCGATATATTTAGCTCCTGAAAAAATCATGTTTTCTCTCCAAGCTCTTAAGAGTGAATTGGATATTTTTGCCCCTGTGCCGATTCAAACTAGTGTCGAACATGCTCAATGTGTATGGGCCAAACCCTTGGCGGACATTGGTGATAGCTCTACCCTCGAATACCTCATCTCGGGCAATGGAGATAGCTACATCGATGTAGCCCACACTATGCATTACAACAAACTCAAAATCACCAACGAAGATGGAAGTGATCTTGCCGATGCCGCCGTGGTAGCTTTCGTGAACAACGCTGGCCACGCATTGTGGAGAACTTGCGATGTTTTCTTGAACAATACCCGAGTTTCTTCAGCCGCTCAAAACTACGCCTTCACTTCTTATATCGAAACAGTCTCAAATTACGGACCCGCGGCCAAAAAAATCTCACCTTATGATGGCCGGATGGGAAAAGACGAAGCCGGAAAGTTCGACGACTTTTCAAATAAAGGTTTCGTCGCTCGAATGGCTAAAACTGCTAAATCGGCCGTGATTGAATTCTTTACACCCGTGTTTAGTGACGTGTTTAATATTCCCGAATATCTCTTAAACGGGGTGGACCTTAAGGTAGTGTTTACTCGCAACAAGGACGAGTTTGCCATAATGTGCCAAGAAACAGCCACTCTCAAAAACTGTAAAGTCAAGATACTAGACGCATCACTAGCGGTACGTAAAGTTAAACTCAGTCCTAAAATATTGTTAGCGCATGAAGCCGCGCTTAATAACGGTACTACCAAATATAATTTTACGCGCACCGAACTTAAAACTAAAACTATCTCTACCGGAAGTAGCACCGAGAGTTTTAACAATATATATCTAGGCCCTCAGCCTAATCGCGTCGTTACGGGAATAGTCTCCAACGCGGCGTTCAAGGGGAGTTACGCTCTGAATCCCTTTAACTTTAAAACTTGGGATTTAAATTTTTTGTCTCTGTACCTCGATATACGAACAAATACCTTCGAAACCGTTGACTCCTGATTTCGCTAAAAATTGTTCGCGGGTACGGTATTCATTATAAAGACGACGGTAACGATATTACTCCCAACGAGTTTGCCAACGGGCTTAACTCTCTACGTTTTGATCTGACACCGGACCTATCGCTAGCGAAACAAACCACTGAAACCCCGTTAAGCAAGGACAATTAAGATTGGACATGGGATTCGCTAAACCTTTGCCCGAAGCCGCAGTCTGCATTGTATACGCCGAATTTTCAAAGCATGATTCAAATCGATAAAAATAGAAACGTAATTGGAGATTATTAAAATGTCAGCAACCACACCGTAGACTTGATTCTCGCTTTATCAGATACGCCCAACTTTTTGGGTGTTTTCGCATCAAATAGGTTACCTAAGGTTACCAGATATCCCGCATCGTTAATTATAAATTTAGATCAGCACTATGAAAAGGGGTCTCACTGGGTATCGGTCTTCTAGACGGAGCTCGTGTAGGGTATATTTCGATAGCTACGGTTTGCCACCATTTCTGCCTAGTATAAGAAGATTTTTATCTTTAAACTGCAGAAAATGGACTTTTGGTAAACGACACTTCAGAGGTTAGAAAGTAGCGTATGCGGGCAGTATAGCGCCCTCCTCTTATTCATAGAAGTAAGAAGAAAAGTACGAAAGCTTTCCTAAAAGCTTTTACCGCAAATCGAAAATTAACGATATGAAAATTGCTAAACAATTTCAAAATCATATACGGCGACTCTAAAAAGGGTAAAAGGAGCTTATTAACAAACCGTGTGGTTGCCTGGTGGTAATGCGTCCAGCTCTGGTTGTTTCAACAATTTGATTTGAGTTTCCATTCCAGGGTTCGACTTCCTACCAACGGCGCTTTTATTAGTAAGTATAGAAAAAAACATCTTCAGATACGGCTTGAATCAAGTT
>JAEQBA010000955.1:78191-132459 GCA_019434445.1 Phalangium opilio | reverse complement strand
AAGGTCGGGCTCAAGGCAGGGAATTTAGAAATAGGCCAAAGGGTCAGGCTCTAGGCTTTGAATTTAGAAATGGGCCAAATGATTTAGAAATAGGCCAAAAAAGGACCAGTTGGGAATTTTTAAAATGGAAATAGGTCAATAAGGACATTTGGGGTCAAGTCAGGAATTTATAAGTACCCCAATATAAGTTGGGGTCAAAACTGGAAATTTAGTGTCTATTTTGACCTACAAATAGTTTCATGTCTTTGCAGCTGCGAGTGAGCGGGGCGAACGTTTTGAAGTGACGTACTTCAAGGGAAGCGCTTATTTGGCCCAATCTCCGCAATTGTATAAACAAATGGCAATTGCCGCTGATTTTGGTAAGTTTCACAATCGGAGCCGTGTTCCGCGCGGAAGATTCCAACACTCATCGGCATCTTTGCGAGTTTGTCGGATTGGATTTGGAAATGGCGTTTAATTACCATTATCACGAAGTTGTCGATGTCATTGGAGAAATGTTTGTGGAAATTTTAAGGGTCTTCAAACAAAGTACGCTGATGAAATAGCTGCCGTTTATGCTCAGTATCCCGCTGAACCCTTTAAATTCTTGGAACCAAGGTAAGAGAAATTTATTAGAAACAAGAACGAAATTTTAGAGAGACCTGTTGTCGTAAACAGTCGTATATAGTTCCTATGAAATCCTATATATATATATGTATATTAAATTCCTGAAGTTCCTTCATTTCCTTTCAAAAGCTGGGAAATTTTCCTATAGTTTTACCATAAGTTTATAAGATATGTTCCACTACCTATACTTAATTCGCAATGTTAGAGACTTACAGCTCAAGCTAGTTCGACAACGACTCAAGCGTGAATTGAAGTCCTACACTCGGTTTATTTTGCAGTACTTCATCTTCCTATTTAGTCTGTACTGAGCCTTTGACAGCGCCTCACCAGGCGTTGCTTTACCCTGTATCTATGACCTACGTTACTTCATGACAAGCTCCAGTTTGTAACCACTGACCAAAAGTAATATAATATACCCAGGGTTCATACAACTTTGGAAAACAAATTTCCCTGAGATTTCCAGGTTTTTTCCCCCATATACTTCCCTGAATTCTCCAGGTTTTTCCCGTATATGGAGTATCCTATGGAGCAAATGTTAACGAAGGAGGAGGGGGGGCAAATATGACTATTACATGCTCAATGGACATCCCCGTATCTCTAGTAAAACCAGAGTTATGAGCCTCCAAAATTAAGTGTAATGTTAATCCTATGGAGGGTATGTTTTGTTGAACATTTTGCGTAATTACTCGGCCCTGTTTATCTTAACCCCAAGTTTTTAGTATGGTTGGATGAGGGGGGGGGGCAAATAGGGCTATAACATACTCAAAGGACCAGAGTTATGAGCCTCCAAAGTTCAATGTAATGTTAATCCTATGGAGGGAATATTCACGAACTTTTGCTTAAATACTCGGCCCCTGTTTGACGCAAATTTCCCTTATTTCTAGGGGTGTGCGAATACCACTTTTTGGGTATCGAACCGGTTATCGAATACCAAAACATTTTACTTATCAAATACCGAATCGAATAGTTTATTCCAAATCGAATATCGAATAGTTGGGCCTTGGTAATTTTTTTCCTTCCCGATTAATCGCGAATAGTTAAGCCTAGTAACCGCGAATATTTAACCCTAGTATTCGCGAATACTAGGCCAACTATTCGCGGTTAATCGGGTAGTAACCCTAATATTCGCCAATAGTCAATACAAAGCAAGGAGAAGAACATTTAGAAGCTCCTAAATTTCAAAATACTCTCCTCATTGGTGGTAAAGTATTTCTTAAAAATATTCCTATGCACTTGCTGGTAGTTTTTGATGGGAGACAAATGAAATTGGGATGATATTTTTTTAATAAGGTGGGTATCTCTAGTGCCAAGAACCTAAATTTATGGTAGTCGAACTTTAACCGAATAGTCAGTTCGGTATTCAATATTGGAATAGAATAGTGAAAATGGGCTTATCGAATACCGAATCGAATTATTCGGTTCGGTATTCGATCGAATTATTCGATTGAAACGGTTAACCGCACACCTCTACTTATTTCCCTCAATTATACTAAAAATGATAAATTTCCCTGAGGTTTCCCTGAGGTCTTTGTCAACTATTTATTTCCCTGATTTTCCCCTGTTTTTCCCTGTTTTCCATTTTTGTATGAACCCTGTATACCGTAGGGAGGTTTATTATATTACTTCTGCAGTGACAAACTTACGGAACATATCTTATGAACTCACGCTTAAACTCACTATAGTTGATCAATCAGACAATCAAATTCTAATCAAAAGGCGAACACGTATCTAATTTCTCATATGGCCTTAAATTGGTGTTAAATTTCTGATATGGATATTATTTTGTATAAACTAATGCTAATTACGTCTGATTAATTCTGGGTTTAGCTTGCGTTTAGAATTTCCCGAGGCTGTAGAAATGCTGAGAGAAGCTGGAATTGAAATGGGTGACGAAGATGACCTCAGCACACCCAATGAAAAATTCCTTGGGAAACTAGTCAAAGCCAAAGTAGGTTAGCTTCCCTACATTTCGACCCCAATAAATGTATTTACAGGGTTCATACAACCCTGGAAAAATCAGGGAAATAAATAGTTGACAAAAACCTCAGGGACAATTTTTAGTAAAATTCAGGGAAATCAGGGAAATTTGCGTCAAACCGGGGCCGAGTAATTAAGCAAAATGTTCATAAACATACTCTCCATTGGGTTAACATTGCATTAATTTTTGGAGGCTTATAACTGTTATTCTGCTAGGGATACAGGGATGTCCTTCAAGTATGTTATAGACATATTTGGCCCCATCAAACGATACTGAAACTTGGGGTTTCGTCAAACCGGGGCCGAGTAATTAAGCAAAATGTTCAACAAAACATTCCCTCCATAGGATTAACATTACACTAAACTTTGGAGGCTCATAACTCTGGTTCTACTAGAGATACGGGGATGTCCTTCGAGTATCTTATAGTCCTATTTGTCCCCCATCCAACCATACTAAAAACTTAAGGTTGCGACAAACAGGGGCCGAGTAATTAAGCAAATTGTTCATAAACATACCCTCAATAGGATTAACATTACACTATACTTTGGAGGCTTATAACTCTGGTTCTACTAGAGATATGGGGATGTCCTTTGAGTATGTTATTGTCCTATTTGCCCCCTGCTTCCTTAACATTTGCTCCATAGGATACTCCATATACGGGAAAAACCTGGAAATCTCAGGGAAATTCGTTTTTCAAAAGTTGTATGAACCCTGATTTAGATATATTCTGATGGGATTGTAATATGTTTATAATATTTATTCATAGTATGACACTGATTTCTATATCTTGGATAAATACCCATTGGCTGTCAGGCCATTTTACACCATGCCTGATCCTCATAGCGAGGTAAGTTCAAACTTAAGTATCGTAATAACAATAAGTGGAATTATAATATAATTCACGCTGCTACAAAAACTGTTCAAAGTAAAGTAGGTTTTAAGGGCCAGTTTAGTCGAAAATATTCTATGACATTTGACTGTCAGAACCACTGTTTACAGGTTTATGATTTGAGTGTTTTACACGTGAACCCTTAATAGGGTTGCCACTGGTCAGGGAAAAGCTGGAAATGTCAGGGAATTCAAAAAGGGCCGAAAGGTCAGGGAAAAGTCAGGGAATTTGATTTTAGTGGGTAAAAATTTCTGGGGATAAGTCTTTATTGAAAGAGTAATAAATGTTTCTCCTCATCCTCTCTTAACACAGAGTGAACTCTTGAGCAATCCTTAAAAATGCTGTCTAGAATTGTTCTTGTAAAGTAAATCTCTTCGACTGTTATTTATAGTTAAAATGTTTCTTATTCATTTCGGTGCAACAAATACATTGGAAAATTTAATGAAGAGAGTTTATTTAATTATAAACGTGCTGTAAACATTCACACTTTCGGCCTAAAAGGTCAGGGAAAATCTCACAAAAAGATCAGGGAAACCTTTAAAAGTCAGGGAATTTAGTTCTGAAAATTCAGTGGCAACCCAGCTTAAATTTAATGGGGTACTAACATGGGAATTCACCATTTTATTTTGGATTAAAACGTTTTACTGATAGAATTTCCTCTTGATTATTTATTTATTTCTTTAGAAATATTCAAACTCATATGACATGTTTATGAGAGGTGAGGAAATATTATCAGGAGCTCAGCGAATTCACGATCCTGATTTCTTGGCCCTGAGAGCCACTAAACATGGCATTAGTAAGTTTTATTATATTCGTGAATCGTAAACCTCCATCTAGATATGAAAAAAAAAAAACATAATGTTCATTTCAACCTCCCTTTAACTGTAGTTTAATTATCAATATATTAGAATTAAAGAAAATAATTCTTAATTTCGATCCAGATTTGGAAACAATTAAAAGCTACATTGACTCTTTCCGATACGGAGCGCCACCACATGCTGGTGGAGGAATTGGTAAACTCTCTTATTCTAAATTACAGTTTTTCAAATCATTATAAAAACTTACTAAAAATTATCCATGAATTGTTTTATAAGTTTTCGAGGTTTCAAAAGTTCCTGTTTTAAGCCTAACACTAATAGGAACCTTTAACCAACTAAGCGAGATTATCTTTTATTAGAGAAGTTGCGCACTGCGATTTCGCGGTCACTAATTGGTCACTTAGCTCGTTAACTTCTAAAACTAATTTAATATCTATAAAATTTGAAGAAATATTATTCGTATGTTTTCATTGTGATTTTAATGTTCTTTGTCAAAATCATTCGAAAAAAATCATGGTTTTCGCGCCATTTCATTCTCCCTTTAATGTCAAACATTTCATTCTCCCTTTAATGTCAAACATTTCATTCTCCCTTTAATGTCAAACATTTCATTCTCCCTTTAATGTCAAACATTTTATTCTCCCTTTAATGTCAAACATTTTATTCTCCCTTTAATGCCAAACATTTCATTCTCCCTTTAATGCCAAACATTTCATTCTCCCTTTAATGCCAAACATTTCATTCTCCCTTTAATGCCAAACATTTCATTCTCCCTTTAATGCCAAACATTTCATTCTCCCTTTAATGCCAAACATTTCATTCTCCCTTTAATGTCAAACATTTCATTCTCCCATTAATGCCGAACATTTCATTCTCCCTTTAATGCCGAACATTTCATTCTCCCTTTAATGCCGAACATTTCATTCTCCCTTTAATGTAAAATTTTTTATTTTTATTTTAGGTTTTCGCACCATTTTATTCTCCCTTTAATTTAAATTTAAGGTTTTCGCGCCATTTCGTTCTCTCTTTAATGTGAAAATTTTTAATTTATATTTTAGGTTTGGAGCGAGTAACTATGCTCTATTTAGGATTGGATAATATTAGAAAACCTCCATGTTTCCTCGGGACCCGAAACGTCTTACTCCATAAATTAAACTTTGTTTCAACTCTTTTTGGCTTAAAAAGATTAAAAGATATCAAATTACCCGCGTCTCGTCTCTTTTAATTTATTTAATCAATACTTTTAATCTCAAATAGCGACATCTAGTGGCCGAAACTGGGTTAGTAAATGCTTAAAATGACCCCGCTCTTTATAAAGGTATTTTAAAACAGGTTAGGTCACTGGGAACTGTAAGTAAAAATATTATAGAGGTAAGTAAACATACAAAACGAGTTTTGCTTATAATTTTATGGATTTAATTTTAATGTTAAATTAACTTAAATATGCATGAAAAATTAATTCAAATGAGGCTTCAACTTTAATGCAAATGAGGCATCAAATTTACTGTAAATGAGGCATTAACTTTAATTAGCTTTATTCCTGATCAGCGCCACCTACCCATAGCGGCGACTTTGAGAACTACTGTAATCGCCAAGCCAATCAGATGTCGCTAAAATCTGGGGACGTCACTGACGGACACTCTCGGGGTCTTACCAAAAATGACATCGCCAGATTTTAGCGACATCTGATTGGCTTGCCGATTACAGTAGTTCTCAAAGTCGCCGCTATGGGTAGGTGGCGCTGATCAGGAATAAGGCTAATTCAAATGAGGCATTAACTTTCATGCAAATGAGGCGTTAACATGTAGTAGTGTTTATTGTACCACCAACAAAGCAAAGCATACAGGTGTCCCACAGCATTTATTAGATGTTTGATATAATTTAATACCGTCAGAAGCGTCTTAATACTAAATATCAACTTGCATACAAAGCTAGTTTCGGTATTGAAGAAATATTTGCCTCAGTGATACAAAAATCAAGCGAAATTGCGAATCGCAAATTGCCTAACCTGTTTTGAAGAAACCTTGGCTATGTTGCTACCCTGTGAAAGTAACCAATAAGGCGATCGTGCGATATTACGTCATAGGTAGCAGGATGAGTAAAATCATCGTCTGCTTAAACGAATGGCTTTGGAAACGTCAGTGGCGATTACTCTCTCTGCCCGGTGATAGCCTTCCTAGCCATGACTGATCCGGAAGAAATAGATTCCTCTTTATTTTGTAGAAAAATTAACAGATTGTACGATGACGGTGAGTTTGACGGTTGGGATTTAGACGTGGAATTTTACGGAACGAGAATTTACAAGAGATTCGACGATGTAAGTACTTTTTAAATGTATTTTCATTTGTTCCTAGGCTATGATAGCATTAAGCACAGCTAGCACGCTTTAAGAGGTACTATATATACTTGTATCAGAAGATTGTCAGAATACTGTCTTCTTATTGGTCGGCGAGGCCTATAGTTACAGTGTGTAGATTTTGATTCGCTCATAAAAAAATACGAATTTTTAACGTTATGTTCTTTGTAAACAATTTTTGATATGATTTTCGATGTAAATCTATGTCCAAATTGGTATTTTTAGTATGATATGATTTCCGTTTATTTACCGTAAAAATTTCTATCGTCAATACATTATTTTCGTTAAATAAGATGTCGCCCTAAACCTGTTGTTTCGCGCTTTATTTGAACTCAGCAACGGGCCAATGGTTGAAGTTTCGCGGCGTTTTCCCAGGCACTTAGGGTTTTTCGCGCCCATTCCACCGGCACTTATAGTTAATTCGCACCCTTTCCATCGGCGCTTATTGTTATTTAGTGCCCTTTCCATCGGCGCTTATTCAGGGTTCATACAAACCTGGAAAAATCAGGGAAATAAATAGTTGACAAAAACCTCAGGGAAAATTCAGGGAAATTTCGAATTTTTGGTAAAATTCAGGGAAATCAGGGAAATTTGCGTCAAACAGGGGCCGAGTAATTAAGCAAAATGTTCATAAACATACCCTCCGTAGGATTAACATTACACTATATTTGGAGGGGCTCATAACTCTGGTTATACTAGAGATACGGGGATGTCCTTTGAGTATGTTATAGTCCTATCTGCCCCCCCCTCCGTCGTTAACATTTGCTCCATTGAAAACCTGGAAAATTCATGGACGTATATGGGGAAAAAACCTGGAAATCTCAGGGAAATTTGTTTTCCAGAAGTTGTATGAACCCTGTTATTGTTAATTTGCGCCCTTTACATCGGCTCTTATTGTTATTTCGCGCCCTTTCCGTCGGCGCTTATTGTTATTTCGCGCCCTTTCCGTCGGCGCTTATTGTCATTTAGCGCCCTTTACAACGGCGCTTATTGTTATTTCGCGTCCTTTACATCCGTGCTTATTGTTTGTTATTTCGCGCCCTTTCCATCGGCGCTTATGTTTGTTATTTCACGCCCTGTCCATCGGCGCTTACGGTTATTTCGCGCCCTTTCCACTGGCGCTTATGGTTATTTCGCGCCCATTTCATCGGCTCTTATTGTTATTTCGCGCCCATTTCATCGGCTCTTATTGTTATTTCGCGCCCATTTCATCGGCTCTTATTGTTATTTCGCGCCCATTTCATCGGCTCTTATTGTTATTTCGCGCCCTTTTCGCTCGCGCTGAATGTTATTTCGCGCCCTTTTCGCTCGCACTGAATGTTATTTCGCGCCTTTTCCCCTTCCGCCGAGTTATTCGCGTACTTTTGGCTCGTGCTATAGAGTAATTTCTTTTCTATATATGGCAACGTCATAACCCTCTATCTCTTACCTTAGTGACATCCCCCCTTCCGGGTTCTATTAATTCTATTACTCAGTGTTTGATTGTGAACTCTTGTCATTTCTTTTAAGGTTTCTAGTTTATTCGAGTATAGAGTTGTTGGAAATTTAAGGAATGTTCGACCAGAAGTATGTTACGGAGTGTACACCGATTTAGTTTACAGAAAAAAATGGGATCAATATGCCTGTGGTAAGTACATTTTTTTAGGGTTAGGTCAGTTAGTGAAAGTAAATGATAAGGGCGGATCGGTGTTGTATAAATGATTAGATCAGGATAATCGTATTAAATATTGATTTAATCAAACTAGTTTTGATTGAACTTAGGATAATTCATCCCATTTACCCCCGTCGCGCTTGTCTTTAATTTAAACAACGTCTTGAAATTAATTTCGAGTCTCCTTGATACATTTGATGATATCCGGATCCTAATTTTCCCTACCTTTAAACATCGATATCTTTCAAATTTTGAATACTCTTTGATATTACACGTAAAACGTAGATCTTAATTTCCACCCCCCCCCTCCTGATAGCCTTAAACAATTTTTGGTATTTCGAATGACATTGATTTATCGAAGAAATAAGAGTATTCAGATTTATGTCTGCCTCCATGATATACTTAAACCATGGATGAAGAATGCGCGAGAGGAAATTTGTTTTCACGCTATAGGATAGGCAACTCCCTATCTCGAACGACAGCTTATTCTGTATAAACTCTGTTCCATCAGCTTCGGTTGTCAGCACGAGCAAAGCTATTTCTCTATGTAACCTAGCTTTGCGCGTGCTGACAAGAGACGAAAAACTTCGGGATTTTCAGGATTTAAAATATCCGCGAGTTTTTTAGCTCGAGTGCACGGACCTCTAGGCTTTAATTTTAAATACGTGTAGTAGGCTGTAGCAAAAACGGATTTATGTACTAAGAACGTCGGATCGTAGCTTTAGCCTCTAGTACCATCCTCGCATACTTTATTGAGAAACTTCGTCTGCTTATATTTTGACTCCACCAACAAATTCTTTATATAGCGACTTCTAGAGATTGAAAATGTCATTCTTATCTCTATTTTCGTGGTTAATTTTTTTTTCGAAATTGCTATATACAGAATTTGTGGGTGGAGTCAAAATATAAGCAGACGAAGTTTCTCAATAAAGTATGCGAGGATGGGTAGTGAATTTGCTACCTTCAACGTTCTTCTTGCATAAATCCGTTTTTGGCTGTAGGCAATTTCACAAGCATTTGCAAACTAAGGCCAAGAGGAGAGGTCCGTGCATTCGAGCTAAAAAACTAGCTTTTAAATCCTGAAAATCCTGAAGTTTTTCGTCTCTTGTCAGCACGCACAAAGCTAGGTTACATAGAGAAATAGCTTTGCTCGTGCTGACAACCGAAGCTGATGGAACAGAGTATATACAGAATAAGCTGTCGTTCGAGATAGGGAGTTGCCGATCCTATAGCGTGAAAACAAATTTCCCCTCGCGCATTCTTTATCCATGTCTTAAACACCTAAGTTTGTACTCTTGCATTCCGTGGTTTTTGAGTTTTGCACTCACTATAAGCTTTACAAGATCCAGAATTGAATGCTCCCGTGTTATTTTTCTAGACGTCTACAAGTTTGAAGAAGATGGCGATGAAGCTATTTATTGGCAGACTAAATTCTTCTTCCCTATTCCAAACAGAGATGTATCCTTTTTATAATTTCGTAACGATTTTCGCAATTTCATGGTTATTGTTACCATGTTTTAATGTCCCATACCTTGGAATTTAGAGACGTTTTAGCTAATAAGCTCACTGGCGTTTTTGACTAAATTTGAGTTATGGATAAGTAACTTTTAAAAGTGGACAGTTGAGGTTGGTAATAAGCGTTACGCAATAGAATACGCCACACGACATTTAGTAACACTCGGTATATAGCTTGGTACTCCGCGAATGCGTGCTAAGCCCTGATCTCTGTATTACAAAACGAAAAGCTTTAAGAAGACGGTAACCAGACTTCCAATGCCCATTGAACCTAACGCAACCAAAACTATTTTATACCCAAACAAACTTATTTCAAAACTACCCAAAGGAACAAAACGTAATCATCTTAACCCTAAGCATACCTAACCTATTTTAAACTAACAGTAAATGAACAGTGGCGAAATTACGTCGATTCAGAGAGGTTTATTTTGATTTCCCAACTTGTTACAATTTTCCCTGATATTTCGTGCTTTTCCCTGACGTTTTTTACAATTTTACCGGAATATTTTTTTTACGTTCGGGGATAGATTTAATTTTAGAAGCAGGAATAGAGTACCGTTAGTATTTACTTCAGTCCGACTCATAGCCCAGTATAGAGCCCCTCCCTCCAACACGTAACGAGCCAATTTATCTTATTGGCTCACTTAAACTACGTTTTCATGCCGTTCCTGACGGGGACGGACGGTGAAAAATACGTAATCCTTTATATACCTCTGTTGCTATGACCCGCCGCCTTTTCTTTCATACCCCTTCGTCCCGTGGAAGGGGTCCGGGACTTTGACTCGCGCCCACATTACTCCGTTCTCCATTCCTACTTCTAAAATTAAATCTATGCCTGTACTTTTTTCCCTGAATTTTTTTCAAAAAAGTTTTTCCCTGACAGTTTTAGCCATAAACTTGACAATGTTAACAGTATATTTTATATTTTTCAATAAATCAACTCGGACCGATATTAAGTCCATTATTCTAAGAATTGTCACTGAATTTTCGGCCGATCATTTTTCAATTCCTTGACTTTTTTTGGGCCATATTGAAATTCCCTGACTTTCCCAAGTTTTCCCTGTCCACCTTAGTGAGGATGAGGCGAGGCAGGCCGACAGAAGCCCGTTTTTCGAAAGCTCGCTTCGAGGTAGTTACGCCACAAAACATAATTGTAATCTAGCCTTACCTACAACACAAAATTAACACAACGGAGGTCAGGTTATCCGCCGTCAGGGTTACCAAGGGTCAGGGAAAACTTGGAAAAGTCAGGGAATTCAAAAATGGGCCGAAAAGGTCAGGGAATTTTAAAAATTTCAGCAAAGTCAGGGAATTTGATTTTAGTGTGTAAAATTTCTGGGGATAAGTCTTTATTGAAAGAGTAATGAAAGTTTCTCCTCATCCTCTCTTAAAGGGAGGGTGAACTCTAGAGCAATCCTTAAAAATGCTGTCTAGAATGGTTTTTTATGTAGAGTAAATGCTCTCTAAAAATATCTCTTAAGACTGTTATTTATAGTTAAAGTGTTTCTTAATCATTTTGGTGCAACAAATACATTGGGAAACTTAATGTAGATCGAGTTTATTTAATTATAAGCACTTAAAACGTGCTGTAAACATTCACACTTTCGGCCTAAAAAGGTCAGGGAAAACCTGGAAAAGTCGGGGAATTTGGTTCTGAAAATTCCGTGGCAACCCTGGCCGTCTTATCCCCAAGGAAACCGTCGTAAATGTGCAACAAATTAATTTCCTTAATTCATGATGTACAGTACACTTACAGATGTAAAACGTACGAATTAGATGAGAACGATAAACACGTTTTCATCGTTCACGCCTATAGTTTTGATTCTAAAATAATTCCTCCAAAGCCTAATGTTAAAAGAGTTAGTGATTATAAAGAAGTTGTTGTTATAACGTCCGATGATGTTGGCGGAACTATATGTAAGTACATGTTTCTGTTATCATTCATAAGGTCATAAGATATGTTCCATAAGTTTGTTTGTCGCGACGCTGGTTACTGAGAGCTTGTCGTGAAGTGACGTAGGTCATAGATTCTCGTAAAGCGACGCCTGGTCAGGCGCCTTCAATGGTTTAGTAGTGCTGACTAAATAGGAATATAGGGTCTTTGCGCGTGACGTCAAGTTACCTACTCCCTTTCCTCTCCCCTTGCCGGCTGCCCGCTCTGGCCACGTTAGGACGCCATGTTGACATCCCCTGAAAACCGGTTTTGTCCCCTATTTCTTCTCCCTTTTTACTCTCGCGGAAACACCCTATTGACTGTAAAATTAACCGAGTGTAGTCAATTCTCGCGTCGTTCTTGAACTAGCTCTCAGTAATTAAGTCTCTAGCATTATTAAATATAGGGAGTGTCATACATAACAAAATTTCATTTGCTGAAAATATTTTATGCTGAAATAACATTCGAAAGAGCGTGTCTGAGAATGTATTGTCTATAATAATAATCTTTATCAGGGAGACACTATACGGGGGTTGACAGGGAAGAGTAAATAACGCGAAGTATAGAGCTATTTCAATTCGGGGGAAAGGAGAGCTTTTGAGGCGGGGTTTCGCCAGTCTCCGCCTAGGCGCCATATTGTGCGGAAAATTTAGCATAGAGTTCTTCAGCGGCCCGCACGGAGGGAGGGTGAAAACAGGCTCCGTTTATTGGCAGGCGCAACTGTGACTTTTCCCCCTTCAACTGATATAGCTAGATATATAGATAGAACGTATCGTGATCGTTGTCCCTAGATGGAAAGACGCGTTGATGCGCAGAAATATGCGCGAAAAATTTAGACACTACTGTGTACCGGTTTGCTTTTCTGTCACAAAGATCCACCCCCCAATAAAGTCTCCCTGTATTTATCAAGTTCGTCAATTGTACATGTGACATAACAACAATAATCATGGCACTCAATTAAATACGTTAATGGAGGTTGGTTTTGTAACGTGTGAATGGGACTTCTTTAAAAAAAAAGTAAATAAAGAAGCGTGTACCGGACCGGACTACCTTGGGAAGGGGACCACCGGGGTAAGAAAGGGGAGTTTGATGACAACACAACAGAGAGTAGTCCGTCTTGGGTCCTTAAAATGTAAGGACGTACTTTTTGGTTCCTGAATAAAACGTATTTTTTCGAATGTACGACTGTAGTTTAATTTTAGCTACGTCTTATTGTGACCGCGCTGTTGATAAGGGAAAAATTTAGTAACATTTAGACGGAAAACTCAAGCCCGCTTACAGTTTCAGAGTAAAGCATGATTTACACCAACTGGTTTTGTGAACTTTTTAGTAGAAGCGTAAATTTGTAAGATATGAAACCAACTTGTTTAAACACGACGATTAATAACATAGGTGCGTAAGATATGTTCCATAAGTTTGTCACTGGTTACTGAGAGCGTGTCATGAAGTGAAGTAGGTCATCGATTCTCGTAAAGCGACCCCTGGTGAGGCGCTGCTGTCAAAGGCTTAGTACAGACTAAATAGGAAGATGGACTGCAAAATTAACCGAGTGTAGTCAATTCTGGCTTGCGTCGTTCTCGAACTATAGCTCGAGCTGTAAGTCTCTCAGTAGCATTACGAATTAAGTATCGGTAGTGTCATACTTATGAAACATATCTTATAAACTTATGTTAATAATTACTTTATGGTTTTAGAGATGCCATAAGGAACAATCCTTTATTTCGATAGAATTTTAACATTACATCCACTAAAAAGTGTCTCACTTAATGTTATTACGTTACTTATGGTGACGTGATAATAGCTTTTGTTGATTACTGTTTTATTTACAGTGTATATGGAGTATGTTGAAAACCCTAAGGACAAAAACCCTGATTGGTTGGTTAACTGGGCTGCCAATGTAAATATTTTATTTAAATACTAGTTCGATATTAAGGGCTGCGTTCAGTAACACTCGTCAGGAAAAACAGCGATGTTTGGGAAAATGAAATCGGTGTTCTTTTGACGTCATGATGACGTTGCAGTTGTTGAACGGCACAATTTTGTGTAATCGGTGCTTCTCTTAATGGCGACGATATTATGATAACGTTACGGCAGAGGCTTAAATAATAAATCCGAACTATTTACAATGATATTGTACTTCAATTTATCAATTAAATCAAAATTCTGTCAGAATCCATTTTTTACCGAAATAATATATTGCGTTTTAGTATTATTATCAATAAGGATAATATTTGTCAATTCTACATTATTTTAATTGTCGCGGTGCAAAATGACGAAAATTACGTCATGAATCCGATGCTCATCAAAAAAACCTCCTCTCACAGCTGATTTTTCTGATGGGCATTCGATGAGCATCATGACGTCACGCCCAAAGACGCGAAAAACCGTTCAGTAAGACATCGATGTCATCTTTTAGTCATCGATGTTTTTGATGCCGGTTACTGAACGCAGCCTAAGTCTGTAGCTACTCGCAAGCAGATAGTCTTTAAAGGGACTGTAAAGTTGGCATCAGCGGTTGGGTAAAATTATTTGAAATATGTCAGAGTTACGTGACCGAGGGGAGGCGTGGTTCAAAGAAGCTTCGTTTCTTTGATTTCGAAAACTACCGCATCATGGAATTGGCGCTGCAATCTCGCAAAAACCAAGGACTACGCATCCAGTCTCACTCTATGTGGAGTCTTTGTATCTTGATGTCACGTGATGTCTGTGACGTATTTCAAATAATTTTTACCCACTCGCCGATAGTTTCTTCACAGTCCCTTTAAAGAGAGTGTGAAAGGTTCAAACAAGTTTATATTAGTATTATTTGCTAATATAAATAATTATTTTTGTCCTAAATATCTTATTACCATAACCCAATCTAACCGGGTTTTTTTTTGTTTTCGTTTAATTAATTTTAATGATAATTAAGTTAACTATCATTTGCGAAGCGTAATTTTGTTTTTGATTTGGGTAAAAGACCCAGAAATCGACTTGTGGCATTAATGTTTTGATTTGAGCATCAGTAGCAGTTATTCAGAATGTCAAAAAACTCAAAATCGACTTGTTTGAACCCTTTAATGGGCTACACAACCATTTTTAATTGAATTAGGCTAATAAAACAACATTAAAATCATTAAAAAAACTTACCAAAAATTGCGCAGTTATGTTATATAAAATTTAAGTACACATGCTGAGAAAAACATATTAAAATTACCCGTTAATGTTATTATATAAATTTTCAAGGTTTCTAAGTGGTCGCAATCGCTAATTGGTTAAAATTACCCATGGCGATTTTCTTCTAAAAAATTAGATTAGGGCTTAAATTGTTAAATTCAGAAATCTTAATTACAGTTTATAAAAAAATTTACGAAAGGGTTTTAATAAGGTTTGTTAATGATTTTGATGATCTTCCATTAGTCTAAATTAGAAGTATATAATACTTCTCTTCGAGAGAAGTGTACCACAAAGCGGGGTAATTGTAACGACGTAACGTCATTCTTCCCAACATCATTTTACATTTGGAGTGCGCAAGGTTACTAAACCGAATCACATACGCGATAAATAGTTCCCCCCTCATCATTACTCCAAGGAAGATGGAGATAGGGAAGTTTCGTGTAACGCTGTAACTCCGGTCGCCCAAAAATCCCGTTTTCGGCGTGGATGTGCATGTGCGCATGCGCCACACTTTTCTCGCGCATCGTGCCGAAGATAGGCTGCACCTAAGACCATTAACAACCCTCGCAAGTCGCAACGCAAGCTTTCTACCTTTCGTGGCTTTCTGTTACGCGCGATCCTAGCGACCCTTGCGGTATATTGAGGAAACTTTTAGGGTGTACCGAATTTCCGGTTTACAGGTCCCTCTCTTTGCTATTAAAAATGGCGGATCACGACGAAGAAGATTAGAATGAAAATGTTAGCGTGTACGTATTTTTTAACTACCATATTGCACATATCAAGCTAATTTAGCGATATATTATTTTGCTATTTTATCATAATTGTACATTAAACCGTTGCGGCCTCGGCCTCCGAATTTAGAAGAAGACGATCTTATTTCTTTTTTTAAGCGATATACGAAACCGGAAGTTCTGTACACCCTATAAGTTTCTATCCGTTGCCGCTCGGTGGCACCCTTGTCGCGAAAACAGCCGTAACTCCTAGAGGCGGAAATTTCAATACGAGGATCTTATTACGTTGCCAGTCCCGGGGGTTGTTAATGGTCTTAGGCTGCACTACCGGTTTCCTGCGCAGTTCAAACTAACGCCGAATATAAGTCATGTGACCTGCTACATTTCGTGAAGTGAGATTCCTATACTGACCAAACTTCCCTATCTCCATCTTCCCTGATTACTCTAGTAGCGTTGAACTATTTGTCAAGGCGCATGCGCTTCGTGCGCATTTTTGTCTCACGTTAAGACAATCAAGGTTTGTGGGTTGATCGCCAAACAGTTATAGAATTCACCCTAGCACATAGCGATGCCCATTGGAAGTTTGATGAGTGGGAGAGCAATCAAAAAGGGGATGCCTGGGAAGAATGTAGTTACACAACTAAAGTATTAAGAGGATACAGAGTGTCACACTTCTTCTATTATCCCTTTCTGGTGTAAATACATTATTTTTATTGTCGTGTTTTTACTTTTTTTCAGAATGGTATTCCCGATTTTTTAACGGTTTGTGAACGAGCCTGTTTGGGCTACGAAAGATACCTCGAGTTGAAAAATTAATCTTCCAGAGTTTCTAGTTTTATAAAAAAAGAATTGAAATATATATATACAAAAGCTTTAGACTGAATGTCATAAATATATGTCACCGAATGAATGAGTCAGCGAAATAGTTTTCTAACGTTGCGTAACCCCTCTATATGAATTAACCAATCCTAGAAAACAAAAACTCATAGTACCTTTTACCATCGTACAACATTTTTATCACGAAAATCGTAAACCCCGTAACGATTCAATTGTACAGCTGTTAGCGAAGATTAATAGCCTCTTCCATTTTATCGCTCTGAGATCGCTTGAATTAGTTAGTACGTCATAAAATCCGATAGAGGGCGCCAAGATCTAGAAATAAAATACGCGTCAATTGCGGAGCTGTTCGAACATTCATTTGTTCATTTTTTCCCGCCAAAACATCTCCACAAGTCTAGCGAGGAATTATCTGTACTGTCTCTTGTAATCGCGATCATTTGCGAGCAAATCTCCGGCCGAGTACTCAGTAAACCGAAATCTACACGCAAATTTTTTCAAAGCATTCTAAGAGCGGTAAATGGAATACGCTATAAAAATAACACAGGAGTTCGGAACTACAGTCATAAGAAAATAATATATAGCTCCCTATAAGTATGAAACGTTCTAGTACATTTTCATGCCTACAGCATTTGCGCCTAAATTTGGCTCGCTTAGGCTTTTACGCCCCGTGGGAGAAGTTTCGGTACTACGAGTAAAAGGGGGGCGAAACCATCGCCACCACCTAAGGTGTCCGCGAAAGGCACGATGGGCCGGGGAAATATGGCCGCGCCCGTAGAGACACAAGATGCTCCTTACCTGTACCAGTGTAGGCTCTAGCCTCGTTCGTCAAAATCTCGCGCCATCTATTAATTTATTATGATAATTTTGACACGCACTTAATCAGTTATAATTATCATAATAATAACTTCTAGACCTTTAACTATTTAATTACAATATAAAATTTGAAAATTTTCTAAACAAATATTTCATTTTTTTAACGCCAAAAACTCTTAATAGGTGGTATTAGAAACGTTTTACAAAATTTCAATGGAAGAAAATTCTGTTTGCATGGCTTAAATGGAGAGTTTCATACTTATAGGGAGCTATATATTATTTTCTTATGCTACAGTATATTTTCGCGTAGCTAGAGGTGTCATCATTAAACAGCAATAGATGTTGGTTGATGATGTCTGGGCAAATTGTACAGGGTGCATTGATAAACGAACGAATATTGCATAAGAAGAGGTGCACTGACGATTTGAGCTCTCTAATTATAGAGAGGTTTTTAAACAATAATTTTATGTCAATTAGGAAACATTTTATATTTCTTAGAACATTTTTTATTATAAATTATGGATATTAACTTTGTATAACAAACTATTTATTAGGAATAGACACCAAAATCCCCTGTGAGCTTATAATAATATAAAATAATACGGCGGCATAGTCTCCTGTTTTTCGAATTACCACAATAAATAACTTAATAACAATAAGTATGATATTTCTCGAAGGTGATTATACCTATCATGTTATAGAGGAGGTTTGTACCTTTGGCTCTGCTTTCTAATAAGGGTAGTTTTGATTGGAAATTAATTAAGGCAAAGGGCGGCTCCCTTGGTGTCCCTTGAAGATGGCTTTTCTACTATAACTACACAGTGGCTATTAGCTTGGTAAAGGCTAGTTAAGCCAATATCAGGAACCAATGGGATCTGAGGTCTGATTGGTCAATGCCTTTGGCCAGATAAAATTCGTGTTCAGAATGCAAGGGGTGGTAGTGGAGCCGCCTGTTGCTTTGACAAGTTAGGGAGCGTGGAAAACACAGACTTCATTTTTAATGTTCGAGTGCATTTCATACTTATTGTTGTTCTTTTATTTATGATTTTACTAAGTTAATAAGAATAGGGAAGATTTGTAGTGTCTGTTTTATACTCGTGTTCAGTCGCACTAAATAGTACTGTTTTTAATGCCCTGGTAAAAAAAATATTTTATGAAAGTGTACGCATATAGCGACGAAAGTGGTATTACGTTACACTTTCGAGTCTCTACTTTCAAAATATCAAGTTTTTAATATAATTGAACCAAAGTTTCTATTTTTAAAATCCATTGGAAAATCACGACAAACTCTGTTTCGATATATCTATAGTTTTGTCTTGTCGAGCTTGTTCGCCCGTTTGATGACATAACTATGACGCCAGGAAGAAAAAGCGCGGGAATCCTATACGCGGCGTCTCGAGCTTCTCGCCAGTCTAAACTCTGGGTCTGATAGCGGAGAGAGTGGCACCATCTCGCGTTAAAAAATATATCTGTGACGTCACCCAACGGAAATATTTTAGCCTTTCATAAAAAGTGGATTTCAAATAATTTCATATGAAGGAGCATTTTGAAATGCATATTGCGGCCAAATAAGCTGCAGAAATGGGAGAATTAAAAGCTTGATATTTTTGAATTGACAGAAATTAATTCTATCTTTTGTTATATAAATCGGAGGTTTTTCAAACGAAGCTTCTCATTCCCTTTAAAATTAGGCTAAGCAACGCTCCTAATTTAAAATAGTTAACTTTTATTTAATTTATTTGAAATAAAGCTGTTTTAACTAAAATTTAAACTTATCAAATCTAAGTGGGTCTAATTTCAAACTAATAATAATTCTTTAATTTTATAAAATTCCGATAGATGGCGCGTTAAAATTGTATCCAAAGAAAAATCGCGTCGACTTATTACAAGTACTTGCCCTGAACACGAGTGTATAACTTTTTCTGACACTGCGAGTAAATTTATGAAGCTATGCAAATTGTCATAGACTAACCTGAAATTTTTAATTTGTCAAACATAATTATATTTACCATATTATTCACACATCCTATAAATTTGTCTTAGAGAGCTTTAGAAGCATTTTTTTTTTTTAATTTTTACTAAGCGTGATTGTAACACCTTAAAAATAATGCCTAGCTTTCCCTTTTCTGTGATAGTTCAATTACTACAGTTAATCACATCGCCACAAGTAATTTAATAATAACAAGTGTGGCAGTTGAACTATGTTTCGCGTCAGTTAATATTGAGAACTTGGAACTGTGTGAGGAAGGATACAAACTTGGAGAGGACAAGTACTAGACGCGACAAAAAGATTTGCGCCAAAGATTGGCAAGCGCAGAAACTTAAGATTATATTAATTATGCTAGGAATACTTTTTCAAATTCATTTTTTTTTCTTTGGTATAATTCATTCAGAAAATGTACTACTTTAAAGGGAGGGTGAAGTGGAAAATCAAGTCATTTTTTTTATCGATTCTTCTACATTTTATAAGACCAGTCTACGTAGTGAAACATACAGGAAATATCTCCGAATGATTTTAAAATTAAAATTACGTTCAAATTTTATGGATAATTTGAAATTAGGACCTCTGACCAATCGCGTAACGCCCTGCCTTCTTGTTAACAAAATTCTCCTGGCACGCTCCATGCCAAATGAACCTTATCGGGAGATTTGATAAAATTTGCGCGCGTTGTGATAATCGTGGCGCGAGATGTAGAGCGTGCAACTGGAATTTTGTTAATAAAAAGGCAGGGCATTATCCGATTGGTCGGAGGTCCTAATTTCAAATTGTCCGTAAAATCTGAACCTAATTTGAATTTAAAAATCATTCGGAAATATTTCCTATGCAGACTGGTCTTATAATTAGTGGAAGAATCGATTAGAAAATCACATGATTTTCCACTTCACCCTCCCTTTAAATACAATTACCCAGCGCAAGAACATTAAAAACTTAATTCTTGGCTATGGTTTAGTTCAGTTACCATTGCAATTCTACCATTACGGTCTATAATATAGCAAACAAAGATACGCTATGGTAATCTGTCCGGAGTAGTACCTGTTCTTTTTCAAATTTTCATCAGATGATTGATCTTTGCAATTTTTGCAACTGCCATACCTGTTATTATTACGTTATTTAAGCTATCGCGTAACAGTGTAATGTTTAAGATTACAATGAGCATTTTAAACGTTGTATCATTATAAGTTTGTGTATTTGAAGGAATTTTTTTTATGTTCGAAATAATTAGTTAAACTACAAAATATTAGTAATTAAGCCATTAAATATCTATTCTAAGGCACAGAGATTAATGACTAACAAAGGTAAATAGAAATAACAGGAAGTAATTAGGCACTTGGGGGAGGTTAAAGAAAGCCTTGCGTAGTGCATTCTCATTATGATCAAAAGTGTATAGATATAAAAACAAAAAGTACCCCTTATTAACAATTCTCTGCCTTTGGCGGTAGACGACATGTAAACTGAGAAGCAACTACCCTCCGCTCAAAAACCCAACAGGAACTAACCAATCAGGGAAAAGCTTCTTGATCATGTCATAGGTTACAGAAAGTAGTACATCATGCCGGCAATCCAAACGTTCATTTTTGGAACTAGAGCTAGCGTCTGCTTCTTTATGAGTCTATTCAGGGCTTGTTCCCCGTGCCCTCCACGGTCGGGAAGGTAATCATACGCAGAGGGGGGGTCGACACTATTCTAGGATAAAGAAGGGTGGGGCTTCTTATATTACATGGCGCGAGCAACTTTCAACGAAGTGTACTTTTTGTATTTATATCTATATACAATTGGTATGAAGTTTACTTCTAGTCTCGATCTCTTTCTACCATATTTTGGCAACCAATCAGAGCTCGACTTTATCATTTTAATATCTCCGTATAAAGTAGCCAATTTGGTTTGTGAGGCATTCGGGGCGGTAGAATATTTTTAGTTCTTAGAAATAGAGCTATCTCAGCTGTGACGTTAGTGCCTAGGTAAAACGTCATAGGCTTAGCTTTGGCAGTGGGCGGCCATGTTTGTTACCGCTTTGGTTCTATGGGCAAATAGCATGGGTGACGTCACAATAAGGGTTCTGAGATAGCTCTATTATCATAGATTTTGTCGGTGTATGTAATTGGGACGCTAGTATAACGCGAGTGCAGTAAACAATTGGTTCAATGTCACCTAATTACTGCTTGACTTTCTGTTATTTCTGTTTGCCTTTAATAATGATTATTTTTAATTCCTTCGGTTGTGTATCCATTATTTTATCGAATTGTAACTAAATTTTATTGGAAATTGTAGTTGTAATAATTAAGAATTTTAATCAAAATGTGACATAAGTTTTCGTCAACCCACAGGTTATTCATTTTCATATTTAAATCTGTGATAATATTTCTATGTATCTCGTAATTGCCTTATTATTCTTTGAACGGAAATTAACTGGCCCTCTTTATTGTTTCTTTTGCTCATGTAAACAGTATTAAAAATTTTCTCAAACAGAACCGTGTTTTTAATTTTTAGATCTTCGTTAAAGGCCGACTTCCAGCGAAAAGGGTTCTAGCGAACTGAAAACCAAGCGTCGAGACTAACAATGAAGCGACCGTGCCGATTTTCGAATCCCCGCTGGGTCAAAATATGGAAGGGTTCTCGCTAACTGAAAGCCGTGCAATGTGGTTCTAGCGAACTGAAGATACACAATAGAGAATTCCTTTTAAATTTATTTCAGCTCGAATTTTTGCTTTCCCCCGAAGAAAATTCTCTATTGTTCATCTTCAGTTCGCTAGAACCACATTGCACGGTTTTCAGTTAGCGAGAACCCTTCCATCTTTTACACAAGCGAGGATTCGAAAATCGGCACGGTCGCTACATTGTTAGTCTCGATGCTCGGTTTTCAGTTCGCTAGAACCCTTTTAGCTGCCGGAAGTCGGCCTTTAAGTTTCAAAAGCTGATTGGTTTTCACATGGCATTTTAGGAAGAAGTCTTAATTTCCTTTTGATTAGTTTATTATTTGAATTATACAGGGTGTTCCAAAAATAGTGGTAGGACCTAAGTACAGCGGGTTCTAAGGGAGATTTTGAGCCGAAAATATGTTCTAATGACGTTTTGTTCGACTCAAAATTGCTCATAGAACCCAATATACTTTTGGAACAACCCGTAGATAAACTATTATATATTTTACTTTAAGGTAGATATTTTCCAGCGGATTCCGGCTACAGAACGCAGGACCATATAGCTGAGCTCGATTTGAGCGAGGCACTGCCTGAAAGTGCATGAAAGTATAAGCATGGATGAAGAATGCGCGTGACGAAACATGTTTTCACTCTATAGGATAGGCAACTCCCTATCTCGGACGACAGCTTATTCTTTATATGCTCTGTTTACAACATCGGTTGTCAGCACGCGCAATGCTAGGCATCTATGTAACGTAGCTTTGTACGTGCTATCAAAAGACGAAAAATTTCAGGATTTAAAATGTCCGCGAGTTTTTTGGCTGGGGTGCACGGACCTTAGTTTCAAAAACGGATGAAATTGCCTACAGCCTACTACACGTATTTAAAACTAAAGCCTAGAGGTCCGTGCACTCGCGCTAAAAAACTCGCGGATATTTTAAATCCTGAAAATCCTGAAGTTTTTCGTCTCTTGTCAGCACGTACAAAGCTAGCTTACATAGAGACCTAGGTTTGCGCGTGCTGACAACCGATGTTGTAACAGAGTATATACAGAATAAGCTGTCGTTTGAGAAAGGGAGTTGCCTATCCTGTAGAGTGAAAACAAATTCCCTCACGCGCATTCTCTATCATGGTGTTACCTCCCAAATGAAAGCTCATTTCTTCCCTGGTCAAAAGTTGACCATAATGACCATTCTCGTAATGCATTGCTAAAGGCAGACTCGCGTTCAAATCGGACCGGCACAACCATTGGGCCAGAATTTATGAATTGATCGAACTTTTCATTTCTATTACGAAATTCGGTAGAAAAATACATTTTGTAAGTTTATATAAAAAACAAGCGATTAAAGTAATGCGTTCAATTACACGGATTAACTTGGAAATTAATATTGATTGCAGTAACGGAGAGACAAAAATTTTGATTGATTCGTCACCAGCCAAATAAACCTCCTTCCTTAAATCAGTCAAAATGAGTTGATCATATAACGATCAAACTCTTAGGTTAGGGGTTAGTCCCCAAGACTTTCGTTGTTTCTACAACCTGGACAATACCCAGGAAGAGATGAAGTTTACTTGGGAGGTGACGGAAGGGGTGTGGGGTCAAGTCAGCTCCGGCGGACACGGGGCAGTCGGCACCTTTAAGGTAGGGATCGCCGACATGTGTCATATTCCTTCATTCTCAGTCGCCACGAAGCTTGGCTTACAGGAGTTCGCTACTCTCCCGACCTGAAAGTAACTGTGTTGTTCTTCCTTTTATGGCATTATCGTTGCAGGATTGACTTTAACGTGTGAGAAACGGCGCCTCTAGCGGGAACCAGTGGCATGGGCTCAATTCCGGCCAGCGGTTGATTTGCATAATATTTTTTAATAAATGTTTTTAATTTTTATTATGAAATTCGGTAGAAAAAGACATTCTGTAAATTTAGATGAAAATCAGGCAATTAAAGTAGTGCTTTCAATTATACAGCTAATTAGGAAATAAAAATCGATTTTTGAGTCGGTCATCAACGCCACCTTTGAGAGACGATCATATGTCACCTAGGGTCTGCCAATGAGATAGAATATATGTATTAAACCTAGAGTCACAACGTGGGATCTCGAGATCGACGTTTCGCTATACATTTTTATCGAGCGTGAATCTTTATCAAATACGGGTGGCGCCACCTATTAATCACTGTCTGCTGCTATAATCTGCGTAGCAAGTTATCAAAATAGATTTTTTAAACGTGTTAAATAAAATACGCGAGTTAAATAATAAAACTTTAGTCCATTTTAATCTAATAAATAGATGAAATAAAAATCATAACGATGTTTCTGATTGCAAATAAGCAAGAAAAAGTTGCAACTAGTTCCGCTAGAGGCTCACAGATGGCACTGTCAGGTTTTGATAAACGTGCTTAATAAAAGCGGTACGCCGATTTGAATTGTAACTCTACCTATCTCATTGGCCAAAACACCTACCAACACTTATCAAACCTCCTTTGAATTCCCCGCCGTTAATCCAAGGTTCTTGATTTTTTGGAATTTTTTTTTAGGCGGGCGAATATCTAGTTGAAACTACTTGTAGGAGATAGGGCTGGAGTAGAAACTTGGAAACCGCTTTATACCTATAATGTTGCTGTACTGTACATTGGGATACATTCATTACCGCAGGTCTACGAAGATCATTGTCACTCCATCCTCTTTTCTCTCTGGTTGAACTTGAAACCAGGCTGGGAAATAGCACACTTCCTCTGGTCCAAAACCAGTTTATTAATTGCTTGGACTAGTTTTTTAATTCAAGAAGTGGGGGTTACTGGTCCTCGGGACCAGTTTATTAATTGCAAATCTATTGGAGAGCAAAGGCTGGGACCAGTCCGGAGACCAGTAAATAATTTCAGACACTAGGGGGTCACTGGTCCAAAGGACTAGTTTAAAAAATATCCTTATTTCCCAGCCTGCTTGAAACGGTGGATATTATGTCGTCTGCTTAGCAGACTAGGCTTCAGTGCCACATAAACACCTGCGCTTCTGTCAGTCTGATAGGCGAAAGGTTAAATGTTGCATGCATTATTTTTGTAAATTCACTAAAAATTGTGAATGGCGGCGTCGTCAGTTAAATTCAGAGGTAAACAAAATACACCGCCAGTGGAAAAGGATGAGGTAAGATCAAATCAGTACTCAAATTTCTTAGATTGAACGTTAAGCCTTGGTTAATGACGTTTGCTTTGCTTGGAGGCATGCTTGAAAATAAGTAACGTAATAACATTAAGTGTCACGGTTGCAATTATTGCCAATTGACTAAATTTCTTAAGGAATATTTGTTCCTATAAAGCCGTTTGGTTAGGGTTTTTCTTTTTCTAATTTACCGAACCAACACTAGGGTTACACTTGATTCGGACTAATTAGTCTAATTAGTAACGCGGGAGTTTGTAAAAAAATATGGAAAAAATCATCTTTTTGAAAATTTCAAAATAAAGGTCCGACTATATACTAATAATAATAAGTAACTTTAAATACTATATGATATGTATTCTAGTATAGCACTATAAATACTACATGGCATGTATTATAGTATAGCACTATAAATACTACATGGCATGTATTATAGTATAGCACTATAAATACTACATGGCATGTATTATAGTATAGCACTATAAATACTACATGACATGTATTATAGTATAGCACTATAAATACTACATGACATGTATTCTAGTATAGCACTATAAATACTATATGCTGTATATTCTATTATAGCACTATAAATACTACATGACATGTATTCTAGTATAGCACTATAAATACTATATGCCGTATATTCTATTATAGCACTATAAATACTACATGACATGTATTCTAGTATAGCACTATAAATACTATATGCCGTATATTCTATTATAGCACTATAAATATATCTGCTGTGTATTCTCGTATAGCACTATAAATATATGCTGTGTATTCTCGTATAGCACTATAAATATATGCTGTGTATTCTAGTATAGCACTATGAATGCTATATGACATGTATTCTAGTATAACACTATGAATGCTATACGCTGTGTATTCTAGTATAGCACTATGAATACTATATGACATGTATTCTAGTATAACACTATGAATGCTATATGCTGTGTATTCTAGTATAGCACTATGAATGCTATATGACATGTATTCTAGTATAACACTATGAATGCTATACGCTGTGTATTCTAGTATAGCACTATGAATACTATATGACATGTATTCTAGTATAACACTATGAATGCTATATGCTGTGTATTCTAGTATAGCACTATGAATGCTATATGACATGTATTCTAGTATAGCACTATGAATACTATATGACATGCATTCTAGTATAGCACTATAAATACTACATGATATGCATTCTAGTATAGCACTATAAATACTATATGCTGTGTATTCTAGTATAGCACTATAAATACTCCCATTCTATTCATTATATTCTAGTATAGTACTATAAATACTATAATACTATAAAATGTACCCGTTTCTTACAATGTTTCGATTTAAATACTAATTATACACGAAATAAGTTTGGGGGTAACAGCTAATAAAGAATAAGGCAGCATTTCAATTTCGACTGTTTTACGATCCAAGGGAAAATAACATGGAGTGTCACTAGTGTAAATATTAATATGTCCGCTTTTGACTATATCAGAAGTGAGATGAGACTAGAAGTACTGAGGTAACCAAATTCTTCACTTGGCGAAAGTGAATATTCTTGATAAGACACCAACGGTTGGCCCTCTGGTAGCGGTTTCTGAATTTTCCCTCCAAAACGTGAGACTCTCGCGGTGGTAGACGGCCGAACTAGATTCAAGCACCCGCGTCCGTGTTCCGCGGCTTTAGGTTGAGGGGAAGGGGGTAGGAAATGTTTTTGGAACTCGACCAATTTTTTTCTCAGTAGTGTAGGTTGGCGCGTGGGAAGCGGCATAAAATCCTCAAATTTGTTCACTAGTGCCAGGATCTACTATCAATGCTAGAGCCCTTCACCAGAGTTGCCAGTTGGGCGGTTTCCCGCCCAAATTGGGCTTGTTTTTGATCTATGTAGCGGGAAAAAAATGGTTGGGCGGAAGGCGGTTTCTTGGGCTGGTTTTTTTGGGCTGGTATTTTGGTAAGGTTTCTGCCGGTCTCGGTCTGCGAGTCGGCGGTTACGGGTAAGCGCAGTGATTCAGTGAAGGGAGGAGGGGTTCGGCCGGCCACTCGGAACTCGTGAGATTCATTCTGTTCTGTGCCACTTTAGCTACCTTCCCCCATTCATCTAACACGCAGTGCCTCTAGGCCCTAGGCTCCTAGCCCCTAGTAGCGGACTGGATTGAAAACTCTAGGCGGGAAATTCGCGAATGGTAGACTGGCATTTTAAAAACGGGGAGCGCTACAATTATAAAATTAAAAAAAAAATTATAAAATGCATTTTTAGCATTAGAGGGTTTACGAAGTTAATTTAGGGATTCTACTAGTCGAAATGTCTAAAATCTAATAAAAAATGAACACATTTTTAAGCTAATGTCGAGATATTTGAAAAATGAAAACGAAGTTAATACCGTATTCTCTGGACAGTGTATCAGGGAAACCACTGTAACTAAACAAGTTTATGATATTACTGTCTATTAAATATGTTTATATTGTAAGTTAATAACCTGGCTTATTGTTAAAAAGACTTTCTTTATTGGGCGGAAATTGGGCGGTTTTTTGCAAAAACAAAATTTTTGTTTGGGCGGTAATTTGGGCTGCTTTCCGCTTAGGTTGGGCGGGATCTGCAAAACTTATCTGGCAACTCTGCCCTTCACTTCTAGTCTCATCTCACTTCTGACTATATTTAACTATGGAGTGCCACAGATGGTGGTGATATTTTGATTTTCAATGTACGTTTATGAGTTAAAAATGATTATCTGCGCAGTACAGCTGGTGCAGAAATGAATCTAAGTTTGATTTAAGGACATTGATCTCTCACGTGAACTTTGTATTTTGTTTCTCCTCCGTTCCATTAGAAAGCCGCGATTGGTGAAAGTGAAATGACGGTCGCTGCAATTAAACGAACAAAAACCTCTCCTTTAAATTTGAAAAACTTGGTCATTTTTGTCCTGTTCTTTGGAATAATTATAACTACGGTTAATATTTATGAACTACGACATTTAAAGAAGGAGCATATGAGAATTTTAAATGAACAAAGAAAAGAAAGTGTTTTTCCGCCAGAAACGGAGTCAGAGACAAAGGTGGCTAAATGCGACAAACCTATCGTTTGGGTTTTAGGAAAAAATGTGAGTATTATTCTTTGGATTTTTGTCCAATTTAATTCCATAACTAATCTGTAGAATAATTAAAAAGTGGTATTTAATCGCCGTAGCCAAAATTCGGCTCCATTGGCTAGATAATCTTATTCACACCAAAAGTGTATAGACATAAAAACAAAAAGTACACTTCATTAACAATTCCTTGCTTTGGCTGTAGACCAGGGTTCGTACGGAATCTGGAAAACCTGGATAAGTCAGGGATATGGAAAATAGGGGAATAGGGGGATAAGTCAGGGATTTTAAAAAATTCCTTAAAAGTCAGCGATATGTCAGGGATTTAGTTTGGTATGTCAAACCATGCTTTGAGCAATGCTAAATATGAGCCAGGTGTGATGAAGTGGGCTCTGGTAAATACCTTAAATGGCCAGGGATATTGCAAATATTTGGTCAGGGATAACCTGGAGAAGTCAGGGATTTTCCATGTAAAAATTTCGTACGAACCCTGGTATTAGTTCTTGAATTTCGTCTTATTTAATTCCATAACTAATCTGTAGGGTAATTAAAAGTTTGTATTTAATCGCCGTAACCAAAATGGGGCTCCATTGGCTAGATAATCTTATTCACACCAAAAGTGTATGGACATATAAACATAAAGTATACTTCAATAACAATTCCTTGCCTTGGGTGTAGACGACATGTAATATGAGAAGCAAAATACCCTCCGGTCCTACAGGAACTGACCAATCACGGAAAAGCTTCTTGACGTTATATGTTTAAAGAAAGTAGTACATGATGCTGGCGATCCTAACGTCAATTTTTGGTACTAGAGCTGGCATCTGCTACATTATGAGCCTATTCACGGCTTGTTCCCTTTGCCACGACGGGCACTATTCTGGGTTAAATAGGGCTACTCATATTACACGGGTCGAGCAAGTTTCAACGAAGTGTATTTTTTGTTTTTATATCTATATACTTTTGTTCATACCAATTTTACATTTGGAACTAGATTTCGACTCCCTTAATTGTATATATTGCGCTCTACTCAGAGTCCTGCACGGGCCGGGCTCAAGCCCGGTCCGGCCCGAGGCCCGGCCCGATCGGGTCGGGCCGAGGCTTTCCACTTTTGAAAATTGTATCGGGCCGGGCCGGGTCGGGCTTTTAAAATTTTGGAAATTAACGGGCCGGGCCGGGCTTTTGTTCATTTTTCAAAATTCGGGCCGGGCCGAACTTGATTATCATTTAATCCAAAGTTCAAATGAAAGATAATTTAAATGAGTAAAAGCTTCTAAGAACAAATGTATCGAACAATTATCAAAAGAAATGAAAAATACACGACGCTAAAGCAAATATGAATTCAAATCATTGATTTTTTGAAAAAAATATAAAAATTACAACTGAACTACGTGTAACGGGCCGGGCCTGTTCAATTCATGCAATGTGTCGGGCCGGGCCGGGCCGGGCCGGGCTTGGTTAATGCATGTAACGGGCCGGGCCGGACCGGGCCGAAAAACTGACTATGTACTCGGACTCGGACCGGGTTTCGGGCTTATTCAAAATGCTAAAACCGGGCCGGGCTTGGGTCGGGCCTGAAAAACTCGGCCCGTGCAGGTCTCTGGCTCTACTTGATGTATATTCAAGTACTTTATCATTTAGCAATGACTCGATTGGTCCTTAAAATTATCCAATGAAATTTCAAACTAATTGTAATTTTAAAATCATTCGGGGATATTTCCTGGATGTTCCACTATGCAGATTGACAGTAGAAAAATCGCTAAAAAAATCACTTCATTTTCCAATTCACCCTCCCTTTAAAGCTTGCGTATAGAAAGCCATAATAAATTTAAATTTCTTTGAACCCTCAGATGAACACTGGGTACCTGAACCACGTTGTTGACGTTTTTAGAACGCTGGGCTTTGAAAGTTACAGTGGGAAAGGGAAATTCAATGTCTTATGGTCTCATGATTACCCATTCCTGGAAAAAGGACCCGTTACTCATGAAATGGAAAATGTCTGGGTCAATCACTTTCCTGGATGTGGCTTCTACGCTAACAAAGTACTCTTGGCAACTTCCAATATGAAATCAGTACCCAAAGCCTTCAAACTTCCTGAAAAGAAAGACCAACTATTGGAATACGTAAGTTCAAGTTCTTAACTTAAATCCATTTAAAGGGAATGAGAAGCTTCGTTTGAAAAACCTCTGATTTATAAATCAAACAAAAGATAGATTTAATTACTGTGAATTCAAAAATATCAAGCTTTTAATTCTCCCATTACTGCAGGTTATTTGGCCGCAATATGCATTTGAAAATGCCTCATATGAAATTATTTGAAACCCTCTTTTTATGAAAGGCTAAAACGTTTCCCGTAGGCTGACGTCACAGATATATTTTTCACGTGAGATGGTGCCACTCTCCGCTATCAGACCCAGAGTTTAGACTGGCGAGAAGCTCGAGGCGCGTATAGGATTCCCGCGCTTTTTTCCCTGACGTCATAGTGATGTCATAAAACAGACGAACAAGCTCGACAAGACTAAATTATTGATATATGGAAACTGAGTTTTCGTGATTTTTCAATGGATTTTAAAAATAGAAACTTTGATTCAATTATATTAAAAACTTGATAATTTGAAAGTAGAGACTCGAAAGTGTAACATAATACCACTTTCGTGCTAAAATATGATATGAAATTGTATATTCGCATACCCTTTAACAGTACGCTCTTTCCAATACCAAAAAAAATGTAGTCTGGAATATCTATTTTTAAATTGTCTGAAGTGAAATCTAACCCACTGAGTTGCAAAATTATAATTTTTCATCCTTAGGTTAAGAAGAACCAAGAGAAATTATGGGTTCAAAAGAATGACCTTCACAGGGGAGTCAAAGTCGTTGATGTTGAACATTTAGATTTTGAAAGTAGCGGAACGTTTGTTCAGGAATTTATTCAAAACCCTCTTTTGGTCGATGGAAGGTTCGAAATTAGTTGTGATTTTCTACAGGAATCTCTTATAAAAATGGTACTTTGGGTTACTGTGCATGTTTTCACTTAACACAATTTCCTTTTAAATTTGAGTTAATTAACACTTTGGAGAAATCCTTCCTATACAGTTGGCTATTTTGTACTTTGGTCTGTAAGTAGTCATTTAAAGCAAGTCTCGGTTGTGGTTTAGTTTAAACAAATGCCACTAGATGCTCCCAGAGTCGCAAATTCAAAGGGGTGTTGCTGACTTGACGATAAGCTTAAGAAAGCCTAGCTTTGGCTCCGCCCACGTGAATGAGTTTTTATTCGTTCCTAGTTTTGGCAAGATAAAATTGGTGTGTAGAAGATTAGCTAGCATGTTAGGGGTGCCACAGTAGCCGACATTTGGTTTAAACGGTTTCTGTTGTTGATCACATGTGTGCGATGTAGTATATACGTTTTACCAAGAACGTATTCAGGATAACATAAGAATGTCCCTTACCCAAAAATGAACCTCCAATTATTGCCTAAAATTAGTCCAATATAGACCAGCTTTTTATTTATATTTCACGTTGAACGTTTACGTAAAAATTACGTGATTATCATTTGTGAAAAAGTGACATATTATCACTCGTTATAAACCTGTGTGACACCTGATCACTCATTATTCACTAGACATACGTGATACATTATCACCCATTATTGACCCGAGAGACAGCCGACATGAGTGACAAATAATCACCCGCTATTGACCCAAAAGACACCCGACATGAGTGACAAATAATCACCCGTTATTGACCGAAAAGCCACCCGACATGAGTGACAAATAATCACCCGTTATTGACCGAAAAGCCACCCGACATGAGTGACAAATAATCACCCGCTATTGACCCAAAAGACACCCGACATACGTGACACATTATCACCCGTTATTGACCCGAGATGACAAACGATCACCCGTTATTGACCCGAGATGACAAACGATCACCCGTTATTGACCCGAGATGACAAACGATCACCCGTTATTGACCCGAGATGACAAACGATCACCCGTTATTGACCCGAGATGACAAACGATCACCCGTTATTGACCCGAGATGACAAACGATCACCCGTTATTGACCCGAGATGAAAACGATCACCCGTTATTGACCCGACGTACGTGACAAATAATCACCCGTTATTGACCCGACGTACGTGACAAATAATCACCCGTTATTGACCCGACGTACGTGACAAATAATCACCCGTTATTGACCCGAGATGACAAATAATCACCCGTTATTGACCCGATATGACAAATAATCACCCGTTATTGACCCGATATGACAAATAATGACCCCTTATTGACCCGAGATGACAAATAATCATCCCTTAATGACCCGAGATGACAAATAATCACCCGTTATTGACCCGAGATGACAAATAATCACCCCTTATTGACCCGAGATGACAAATAATCACCCGTTATTGACCCGAGATGACAAATAGTCACCCGTTATTGACCCGAGATGACAAATAGTCACCCCTTATTGACCCGAGATGACAAATAATCACCCCTTATTGACCCGAGATGACAAATAATCACCCCTTATTGACCCGAGATGACAAATAATCACCCCTTATTGACCCGAGATGACAAATAGTCACCCCTTATTGACCCGAGATGACAAATAGTCACCCCTTATTGACCCGAGATGACAAATAATCACCCCTTATTGACCCGAGATGACAAATAATCACCCCTTATTGACCCGAGATGACAAATAATCACCCCTTATTGACCCGAGATGACAAATAATCACCCCTTATTGACCCGAGATGACAAATAATCACCCCTTATTGACCCGAGATGACAAATAATCACCCGTTATTGACCCGAGATGACAAATTAACACCCGTTATTGACCCGACGTAAGTGACAAATTATCACTTGCATGAGACCTGGGATACACCTGATAAAAGTGACAAATTTTGTCTTGCGATAGACTGAGATACACCTTGAAGTATAGAGCGGCTCCAGTGGATCCCCTAAAAGCAGGGTGACCACAATTCCTATATTTTATAATTTTTCCTATTTTTTCGATACCTTCCTATAAGTTCCTATAATTTAGACAATTTTCCTATATTTTCCTATTTTTCGAAAATTTTTCATATTTTGCGCGCTCACTGTTGGTTTTAGTAGTAGATGTCACTCAAAAATTTGAAGTTTGACAGACATGAATACAGTTTTACATTTCTGCCACCAAGGATTAATAATACAAGCTAATGTTTAGCTTGTATTAGTAATCCATGCTGCCAGCCTGCCACCATGGAGCTATAATTTAGGAGACTTAGCTGCAATGTAAGGCACTTTTCAGGAAACATAATTCTCACTACGATAAAATTACTCGGATTTACTCCATGAAAAATGTATGGGGAAACGGGAAAAAGTAGAGTTAAAAAAAACTTGTCGTCTGCTTCAGATGGTGGTTTTAGTTTAGTCAGGGCCGGATTAAAGGGATTAAAGGGGAGGCCGAGGGACACTGGCTCTCGAGCACAAAGGTTGTTGGGGCGCATTGAGTTCCACATCCAACCATACTAAAAACTTGGGGATCGCAGGGCTCGTAGCGATCCTATAATTCCTATATTTTCCTATAATTCCGGGATGATCCTATAAAATCCTATTTTTTCAAAATTGATCCTATAATTCCTATATTTTCGCCAATTCTAGTTTTTTTACGCTGAACGGTAGCTCTAAGCCTGAAAAAACCAGCGAGGGGGCGAAATTTTCATCTGAAAAATATATTAATATTAAACCAAAAGTAAACGTTCAATATCTCAATATGCAAAGATTCTGTTTGATACACGTATAAAAATTATTAAAACTTATTTTTCAGATGAGTTTGCCAAAACATCAAAGTTTGGCCAAATTTTGGTCTAATTTTGATGTTTTTGCCTACTATTAAGGGTAACTTATCTTAAAATACGATCCTATTAAATCCTATAATTTTGAGATTTTGATCCTATAAAATCCTATAATTTTAAGCTTTTGATCCTATAATTCCTATAATTTTTTTTGATAAATCGGTACGAGCCCTGGGATCGAGTAAAAATTTGCCGAGTAATTGAGAAAAATGTTCAAAAACATACACTCCATAGGAATAGCATTACACCCAACTTTGGAGGCTCATAACTCTGGTTCTACTAGAGATACGGGGATGTCCTTTGAGTATGTTGTAGTCCAATTTGTCCCCCATCCAACCATACTAAAAAATAAGGGCTACGACAAACAGGGTTCGAGTAATTAAGCAAGCCTTAGCAACATTTGCTGTTCCTTTTTTTCTGACTTAAGCGGGCGCACATTATCTCGGCCCCCGGGTGCCATTTCGATGAGGTATCTGGCTAACGAATTTTATTTAATCTTTTTAAATTGAATTTTTTATTACTGTTTCAGTTTGTTTTGAAAATCATGTCTTATTAATTCCAAATCACTTGAAACCTATATTTTCCTATTTTTTTAATGGCAAATATCCTATATTTTCCTATTTTTTTAATGAAACATCTCCTATATTTTCCTATAAATCAATTGAAAATTTCCTATTTTCCTATATTTTTTTCAAGGCTTTGTTGTGGTCACCCTGCCTAAAAGGGTACTTTCCTCCTGAACTCCGGGTTTGGCTAGACAAAGGCTACTGGGCGGGATTTATAAATGCACGTATAAATCCCGCCCACAAATGCCTCTAGCTTTGCCAAGCCAAAACTGGAGTTCGCGAGGAAAGTCAACTTGTAGGGGATCCACTGGAGCCGCGTTATGCTTTAAATAATTGATATTATATCACTAGTTTATCTGAAATACACCTAACATAAGTGACACATGAAGGTTCTCGCCCATTCGGCTGTAGCCGCTGTACCCAAAATGCATGTGTCCCATTCAAACGAAACCCCGCATATTGTTCGGTTTTCGAAAAATATGGACTTAAGGATAATTGAACATCGTCGCTTCGATATCCTCGATTGATGTAAAAATCCGAGGACGCAATAATCGATTCATTCAATTAAGAGATACAGGCTTATCTATCTTTATGGGCAATGTAAAGTAGGGCATACTTCGAAAGTGGTCAGCTGTTATTATGCTTAAATGATAATTAAGACGAAGAAAATATATTTATTTCTCAGCCAACAAACTTAATGAAAACGACTTCTGATCTTATCTTCCATTTTTATTCAAAATCTTTATTATAATACGAATTAAAGGAAGCACTATCATACCAAGATAGGGCCGAATAAATGATACAAATGATATAACTTGTTAATGATCTGAGATAAACTTGAGATAAATGATAATGTTATCTATCACTCGCTATTGATCTAAGCAGATGTTACTTCTGATCTAAGTGATATCACTCGTTAGTGATCTGAGATACACCCGACATAAATGAAAATTTGTCACTCGTTAGTGATCTGAGATACACCCGCCATAAATGAAAATTGGTCACTCGTTAGTGATCTGAGATACACCCGCCATAAATGAAAATTGGTCACTCGTTAGTGATCTGAGATACACCCGCCATAAATGAAAATTGGTCACTCGTTAGTGATCTGAGATACACCCGCCATAAATGAAAATTTGTCACTCGTTAGTGATCTGAGGTACACCCGCCATAAATGAAAATTTGTCACTCGTTAGTGATCTGAGATACACCCGCCATAAATGAAAATTTGTCACTCGTTAGTGATCTGAGATACACCCGCCATAAATGAAAATTTGTCACTCGTTAGTGATCTGAGATACACCCGCCATAAATGAAAATTTGTCACTCGTTAGTGATCTGAGATACACCCGCCATAAATGAAAATTTGTCACTCGTTAGTGATCTGAGATACACCCGCCATAAATGAAAATTTGTCACTCGTTAGTGATCTGAGATACACCCGCCATAAATGAAAATTTGTCACTCGTTAGTGATCTGAGATACACCCGCCATAAATGAAAATTGGTCACTCGTTAGTGATCTGAGATACACCCGCCATAAATGAAAATTTGTCACTCGTTAGTGATCTGAGGTACACCCGCCATAAATGAAAATTTGTCACTCGTTAGTGATCTGAGATACACCCGCCATAAATGAAAATTTGTCACTCGTTAGTGATCTGAGATACACCCGCCATAAATGAAAATTTGTCACTCGTTAGTGATCTGAGATACACCCGCCATAAATGAAAATTTGTCACTCGTTAGTGATCTGAGATACACCCGCCATAAATGAAAATTTGTCACTCGCTACAGATCTGTGATACACCTGATATCAATAATAATTTGTCACTCGCTACAGATCTGTGATACACCTGACAATTCGTTTATGTGTGTGACATATAACAGTTACTGAATTTCGGGTGAATATCAAATCTACAATATTCACTATGGTTTATACAGTATATGTTGGTGTTAGTGATTCTTGGATGAATCGCGGACCACACATTAATTTTCTAAGGTTTCTAACGAGTGAAGCTGGTATATCTCGGGTGAAGATTGAATGTGTAATATTCACCAACCTCAGTACATAAATGGTAATTTATCAGTCGCTATTAATCTTAGATACACCTGGCGTAAATGATAATTTGTCACCCATTATTTATCTGAGATACACTTGACATAAATAATATTGTATCACTCTGTACTAATATGAGATACAAGTGATAATTTATCACTCTTTGTTGATCTGAGATACACCAGACATAAATGATAAACCATTAATTCACGTATATGCAGTTGTTGAATTTCGGGTGAATATCGAATCTTCAATATTCACTACGTTTTATATAAGTTACTGTTGGTCGTTCTTGGATGAATGGCGGACTGTACATTAATTCACGAATGTTTGAAATGTACGCGGCTGGTGTAACTCGGGTGAATATTGAATGTCCAATATTCAACAAGGTGTACATAAACCCAGTGAAGTTTACTTGATGTCTGATATTCATCCGACATGCACCCACTGAGAATCGACTGAGCACCGAAGTGATTTTTGGATGTTATTCACCTGAGGAACCCTCATTTCATTAAGGTTTTACCTTGAACGAGACCGATATCCATGGGTGTATATTAGTGATGCGAGTGTCACCCATGAATCACCTTGAGTATGAAAATTCATCTAACGTGACACTTTAATGAGCTGGTATTCACTAATGAAATACTTCTCAAACACAAGTGATAATCATTGACACGTCGTGTCACGTAATATTCACATGTACTTGGTAACAATTACGTGAAATTCATGTAATATCTACCTTTTTATCATGCAATATTTTAGTAAGGGGTCGAATCAAGGTAATGCTGTCGCCATGAAGTGGATCCACTAGAAGGTGACTTTGCTTACGAACTCAGGAGTTCAGGAGGAAAGTCACCTTCTAGGTGATCCATTGGAGCCGCCCTTTTCTTTAAGCCATAAGATGACACTGGAAACGGATTCTAGTTAAGACATTACCCTGAACGAATGCAGCAACAACTTTTACCAGACGTTTAAGTACACCACGTCTATTCGATATTCTCATAGTATCCCGAATAAGTTCTTCATTATATCCACTCTCCACAACTACTGTCATCTTTCCAACACCTTTAAATACAGCCTCAAAATTGAGTAATGGCACTTCGTGTTAATTTCTCATAGAGCATAATACAGCCAAAGGCAGAATGGTGCCATTACTCTGTAGGGTGGTAGGACCAAAGTACAGTGATCGTTATTGAGTCGATATTTTGCCCTAAGGACCACTGTGGCACCATTTGGAGTGTTTATCGTGTGACAATTAAATTTGAGTGAGAAACTTAAATAAAATACTAATTTTAAGGTGTTATCCGTAAAGCACTGCAATCAGAACTTATTTTGGGTGGCTGCAGAAGTAAGATGAGACTAGAAGTAAAGAGCTCTGCATTGGTAATAGATCCTGGCACTAGTGAACAAATTTGAGGATTTTACGCCGCTTCCATCGCGCCTACCCTACAGAGAAAAAAATTGGTCGAGTTCCAAAAAAATTTCCTACCCCCTTCCCCTCAACCTAAAGCGGCGGAACACGGACGTGGGTGCTTGAATCTAGTTCGGCTGTCTATACCGCCGCGAGTGTCTCACGTTTTGGAGGGGAAATTCAGAAACCGCTACCAGAGGGCCAACCGTTGGTGTCTTATCAAGAATATTCACTTTCGCCGAGTGAAGAATTTGGTTAGCTCAGTACTTCTAGTCTCATCTTACTTCTGGTGGTCGTAAGAGCAAAATTTCATAGAACATTATCGACTCAAAATAGCTAACCGGTCCTGCCACACTTTTTAGATCACCATGTATATTTGATTTCTAAGATTTTTTTTATACAATTTTGCAGGAAATTTGATATTGGAATATACGCCATTTTAACTTCATTGAATCCAATTCGAGCTTATATTAACGAGGGTGAAGCCTTACTCAGATTCTGCGAGCAATCGTATCTTCCCTTTAATAAATCGAACCTCCCTTCATACGTTATCGGAGACGATTACGCCCCAATTTGGACTATTCCTTCTCTAAAAGGACGTTTCGCTAGTGGACTCACTATGAAAGAATCCCTTAACTCGTATTTAGTTTCAAAGGGCAAAGACCCGCGGAAAATATGGCGACAAATCAAAGAAATCGTATCGGAAGTTTATAGAAATACCGCAAAGGATATGATTAACGTTATGAAAAGATTCCGTTCAAACAAGTAACGTATTAATAAGTTTGTTTGGTGGAGGTTGGGGTGGATTTTCAGAAGTGGATTATTGATGTAGAATTGTTGGATAAGACCAAAAGTATATAGATATAAAACAAAAAGTACACTTTTTAACAATTCCCTGCCTTTGGCTGTAGACGACATGGAAACTCCGCCGTTCAACCGCCTACAGGAACTAAACAATTAGGGAAGAGCTTCTTGACGTCATAGGTTTATAGAAAATAGTGCATGTAGCTGGCGATCCAAAAGTTAATTTTTGGTACTAGAGTTGGCATCTGCTAATTTATGAACCTATTCACGGTTTGTACGCTGTGCACGCGATTCCACGCATATTGTAATGGTAAAGGGGACTGGTAAAAGTAACAGCTTTGATAGTTCAAAAATCGTTGTGCTAGTACGGTTTTGATGTTAAGTATAAAGGTGGGATTCTAAAAGGAATTGTTAAACATATCTTACAAGCGTTTGTAGAAGTATAGAAACATTTGGAAAAGAAGAATTTCGCATTGTTCGATAGTCCCGTATGAGTATATTGTCCCTGATCCACCAGTTTTACGATATCAGAACCAGTTTTCGAACACAAATACATATATAGAAAGCCTGCATGTTAAAGGGACTGTAAAGAAGGCATCGGCGGGTGGGTAAAAATTATTTGAAATACGTCACAGGCACGACGTGATGCCAAGATACAAAGACTCCTCATGGAGTGGAACTGGGCATCTAGTCCTTGTTTTTCGCGAGATTGCAGCGCCAATTCCATGAAGTGGTAGTTTTCGAAATAAAACGAACTAAGCTTCTTTGAACCACGCCTCTCAGCTCGGTCACGTGCCTCTGACGTATTTCAAATAATTCTTACCCACCCGCCGATGCCTTCTTTGCAGTCCCTTTAAGTAGTCCACTTCTGAAGTTCTGATAATAATTAAGAGGGTACCGTTACCGTAGCTTTTATTTAAAATGATTTTTCGTTATTCAGTGTTTATTTCGAAATGACTCGATTTGATTTTGTCGTTGATGAAGATTTGAATGTTTTCTTAATGGAAGTACGTTCTTTATAACTCAACTAAGTGATTTATACCTAGCGTTTACAAGAATGATTTCTCTTGAATTTCAGGCTAATATGTCACCGAATTTATCATCGTTACACTTTCCTGGTAATAAACCATTGTATGAAATGGTCATCTTTAATTTGTTGCATTTGGCGGGAGTAGCGTACAGCCATTTGTAAGTTATAAGTACTAATTATGTCTGAAATTTTCCTTCCTTTACATTACGGTTTTTACGCCATCTATCGTTCAATAGAAGCAAATACAAATTAAAACAACTTTTGATATCTTGATTTCCAAAGCCATTTATTTAAACTTCATTTTATCTTAATTAAGTTATATTAATGATAAATTGGGATAGAAGAGGATTGTTCTACTCTTGAGGTTAAAAGTAGTGATAGATATTTTAAGCAAAGCCCGGGTCCAGTGGCTCCCCTACAAGGTGAATTTTAAAGTATTTTTACCTCTTCGAGTGACGATGACGTCACGGAGAGGTATTAACACTGGACGTTTTTGTGTGTGTGTTTGTCTGTGTGTCTGTCTGTCTGACACAGCGTTCCAAGTTAGCAAATCGGAGCAAACGCATATGCGCGGCGATCGCCTTGGGGCTACGAGAAACATCTAGCCTCCCAATGGCAGGGATTCTACCAAAGGTTCACGCAATTGCGCTATTTCTTACCCCTAATAGGGAATCAATCGCCTTATATACCCTCAGGGATAGATTTACTTTTAGAAGTAGGAATGGAGAACCCTTAGTATTTATTTCAGTCGGGCTCATAGCCCAGTATAGAGCCCCTCCTTCCAACGAAAAGTTAAAATTATCTTATTGACTCACTTAAACTACGTTTTGATGACGTTGCTGACAGGGGTGGCGAACAATACGTAATCCTTTTTAACCACGGTCGATATGACCCGCCTTTTCTTTTATAGCCCCCCCCCCGTCCCGGGGAAGGGCGCCCACATTACTCTGTTCTGCATTCCTACTACTAAAATTAAATCTATCCCTGTTAATACCTACAATCATTAAATCAATACAGAAAGTCATTTGGTAAAACATTAAATAGAATTTTTCGGGACATTAACTATGTTTTTGAAATACTTGAAGCGTACGAAATTCAAAATATATTTATAGCCTCTCTCTTGACGCGCGCCCAGATAACTCTGTTCTCCATTCCTACTTCAAGTTTCTTAAAACGATTTAACTAGAATTAGGGTAAATTAATGACGATTAAAATAATTAGCCGGGACTCGCTGTGATGATACACGCAGCGGCGCCGCACTTAACCAAACCAAACCTAACCTAAAATAACGTGTAAATTATGTAAAAATAAAATAATTTACGAGGAATGAATTTTGTTAAAATTAATAAAAAAAATACCTTAAATCATAAAATTTAGGTTAGGTTAGGTTAGGTTAGGTTAGGTTAGGTTAGGTTAGGTTAGGTTAGGTTAGGTTAGGTTAGGTTAGGTTAGGTTAGGTTAGGTTAGGTTAGGTTAGGTTAGGTTTGGTTAGGTTAGGTTAGGTTAGGTTTGGTTAGGTGCGTTTTGTATTTTTAAAAATGTGATTCTTTGATCACTGAAACTTCAAATGTTTGAAGCTATATTTATGTGCATTTTTTGGTAACGGACGCGCGTGTATCATCACAGCGAGTCCCGGCAAAGCCTTTGGCACTGCTATATATATAATTAGTTTTTTAATGTTAATTATTGTTTGCGCTCACTATAATGGTGTGCAATGAATAGAGGAAGGCATAAGCTTTCATTTGGTATATGATTTATTAAGTTTGGAAGAGCAGGGGCTATTCTTAAATTTTGCCATAATGGGCATGGATACTCAATTATATTTATTTCATTATTTATTTAAGAAAAACCTCTTAATTGCGTCTCGACTCGGAGAGGTTTATTTTGGTTTACCAACTTGTATTCTTAATGTTTTTTAATGTTTTTGAATCTTTTTAGCCACGAAAATAATTTTTTTTGAACTGGTAAATGGTTTTTTAATTTAGAAACGATAATGATCTTGAAAAATTTACATCTGACCGGGATTTGATGTCACCCGTACATTGTGCTACTGAAAATTGCCAACTATCTTGTATTGGAGTGGTTAGTTTGATACGAAGCACTTTTGCATAATTCTAGACTAATAACCATAACCATGAGTTAATAATATGTTAGCTCCCTATAAGTTACTCAGGCTCCATAGGCGTAATGTATCCAGCGATTTCTTCTCATTTCGCCCGAGCGGGAAAAAAATCCGAATGTTGCGCTCTCTCTTGTCGAAGAAAAAAATCCCGCTCGTACGGCTCCTCGACCTCGAGTCGTCGGCTGCTTTTTCACCAAGGGAGTGTTGTTTTAGTCCTGAATGTTAAACATTAAATCATGGCGTTTGTGTCAGTACTGAGACAAAAAATGCAGGAACTCAATGCAATTTACCGATATTGATAAAGAATGCTAAAGATAAGAGTTGTTATGACTTGAAACCAGAAAATTATCCACTGATCTCTTGAAGTGTTTTCTTAACCGAGGCTACTGAGCGAAATATTCGGCTGCTTAAATAGCTCCGATATCATTGGCTAGCTTCCACTACACGCGCTTCCGGGGAAAAACCGGAAAGAAGAGTAAATAAGATTTTCGTTCCCGTGGCGGCCGCAGAGCGTCGCATATAATTGGGAAGCCGGCGGCGCGGGAGAAAACGCTGGAGTATAAAAATGAATTGCCTGAGTAACTTATAGGGAGCTAACATATTATAACACATAATGAGTATATAAAGTGTCGATTATGCGTTCAATGTTTGAACGAAGCTGAGAAGAAAGTTTTAAAGAAAACTGTTTTGGAACATCAGTCCCGTTGGAGTTGTCGCAGAATTATTCCCAAGCCTGCCGTAAGTATAATTTCTTTATATATCAAAGGGTTGCCACGGGTCAGGGAAAACCTGGAAAAGTCAGGGAATTTGAAAATGGGCCAAAAAAGGTCAGGGAAAAGTCAGGGAATTTGAAAATGGGCAAAAAAGTTCAGGGAAAAGTCAGGGAATTTGAAAGTGGGCCAAAAAGGTCAGGGAAAAGTCAGGGAATTTGAAAATGGGCGAAAAGGTTCAGGGAAAAGTCAGGGAATTTGAAAATGGGCCAAAAGGTTCAGGGAAAAGTCAGGGAATTTGAAAATGGGCCAAAAGGTTCAGGGAAAAGTCAGGGAATTTGAAAATGGGCCAAAAGGTTCAGGGAATTTCATTTTAGTGTGTAAAATTTCTGGGGATATGTATTTATTGAAAGAGTAATGAAAGTTTCTCCTCATCCTCTCTTAACGCAGAGTGAACTCTGGAGCAATCCTTAAAAATGCTGCCTAAAATTTTTTTTGTAAAGTAAATGCCTTTAACAAATCTCTTAGACTGTTATTTATAGTTAAAATGTTTCTTAATCATTTTGGTGCAACAAATACATTGCAAAACTTAATGTAAATCGAGTTCATTTAATTATAAGCACTTAAAACGTGCTGTAAACATTTGCACTTTCGGTCTGAAAAAAGTCAGGGAAAATCTCAGAAAAAGGTCAGGGAAAATCTCAGAAAAAGGTCACTGAAAACCTTTAAAAGTCAGGGAATTTGGTTCTGAAAATTCCGTGGCAACCCTGTATCAGATTTTTTGTTAAAGGGACAGGGACAGAGGGATGCGTGACAGAGGTCAGAATTTTAATGGGGGAAAAAGGTAAGGGAAAGGTTAGTGAATTATAAATTGGGGTCAAAATATCAGGGAACTTACATTGGGGGAATTTGCTAATGGGCCAAGAAAGGTCTAGGAACTATTGGAAGGAAGTCAGGTAATTTGATATTAGTTGGGAAAATTAGAAAATATTTAATTACTAATTATTCTTGATCTTCTTAACGTCTCATTGAAATTCATTAAAATTTTATCTTTACTTTTACAGAATAAATCATTAGCAGAAACCGAGCTTTCAAAATTTACATTGGAAAACTTAATCTGGATAAACTACTTAAATATTGGTTTTATAGTAAATGTATTCAAGATGAATCTTGGTGCTACTAATTTATTTTTAATAAAGTTTTTATTAATTTTTCATAAAAATGTTGTTGTTTAATTCGTTGGTTCTGCTACATTTGGTATCGTCCTTTCAACCGAATTCCCAATGGACCGAAATCCCATTCGACCGAATATCCCGCAATGATTTTAGATTTCCAGCCCAATGGCTATATTCCCGATGGACCGAAATCCCAATCGTCCGAATATGCCCCTAAAAAATACATGAAAATAACTTGAAACACTGTAGCCGTCAGCGATTCGGTGTGTGTGTAGTGGATGCGATGTTGGACTGCGAAGCGATAGGTTGTTGGTTCGAATCTCCGAAAGGTATGTTAATAATATTAAAGTAAATGGTTCGTGATACTAATTAAAACGCTCACTTTCATTCCTTCAAGGCAAGAGATATATAGAATTAATAAACAATTGTGCTTAAAATGAAGTACAGTCTTAATGGTAGTTCCATCAATGTCTTTAAATTTTAAATTAAAATTTTAATATTTTGGTTTCGGGTGGGTTAGGTTAGGTTAGGTTAGGTTCGGTTAGGTTAGGTTAGGTTCGGTTAGGTTCGGTTAGGTTAGGTTAGCATAGGTTAGGTTAGGTTAGCATAGTTACGTTAGGTTAGCTTAGGTTAGGTTAGGTTAGGTGGGTTAGGTTAGGTTAGGTTGGGTTAGGTTAGCTTAGGTTAGCTTAGGTTAGTTTAGGTTTGGTTTGGTTTGGTTCCAATAATTCGTTGACACCTTTTCCAAAATATGCTCCATTTAATTAGCTACCACCTTTTCCAAAATATTCTCCCTTTAAATAGCTACCACCTTTTCCAAAATATTGTCCCTTTAAATAGCTTCCACCTTTTCCAAAGCATTCTCCTATTAATTAGATGCCACCTTTTCCAAAGATTTTCCTATTAATTAGCTGCCACCTTTTCAAAATATTCTCCTATTAATTAGCTGCAACCTTTTCAAAACATTCTCCTACTTATTAGCTACCACCTTTTCCAAAACATTCTCCTATTAATTAGCTGCAACCTTTTCCAAAACATTCTCCTACTAATTAGCTGCCACATTTTCCAAAATATTCTCCTTTTAATTAGCTACCACCTTTTCTAAAATATTCTCCTATTTATTAGCTGCCACCTTTTCCAAAAGATTTTCCTATTAATTAGCTGCCACCTTTTCAAAATACTCTCCTATTAATTAGCTGCCACCTTTTCCAAAATATTCTCCAATTAATTATCTGACATATTTTCCAAAATATTGCTATTATTGCTAATAAATTGTTCGTGTGGTAAGAGGCGGGCTTTTAATACTCATATAAATAATCTTTTTACCTCCAAACAAGGTTGGGTTGGGTTAGGTTAGGTTAGGTTAGGTTACGTTTGGTTAGGTTAGGTTAGGCTAGGGTAGGTGAGGTTCGCCGTAATTAAAACGTAGTTAAAATAAGTGCAGTAATACATTTTCAAATCACATTTATTTTAACAATAATAAGTTGTTAAATTAAAAATATATTTAATGCAAAACCACACAGTATGTCTTCTTCCAGTTCAATAGAATTTCGGTCCAATGGGACTATAATAAAATCGCACCTTTGGCTACGTTCGGTCGAATGGGACCCCCCAATAAAACCCTTCTGTCGAATGGGAATTCGGTTCAATGGGACCAAAGCCTACATTTTATTGCAATTTTAGAAAAAAATTATTTATCTAAAAAAGGAAGGGGCTGTGAATTATAAAACTAGTCTGAAACATAGATGGCACTATAGTAATGTAATAAAATAACTTGGATGTAAAGATTTCATAAAGGGATTGAAAAGAGGTGAGTAAATATTTTTCAAATACGTTACAGCACTGCGGCGCCAATTCCCCGAAGTGGTAGTTTTTGAAATAAAATAAAACCTTTACTTAGTCAGGTGACTGACGTTTTTCAAATAATTTTTAAACACCCGCTGATGCCTTCATTGCCGACTATTTAAGATATTAAGTTTTGTTCAGAGCGAAAGTGTATAGATTATAATCTTATGAACATAGCAGACATTGGAAGTGAGCTCTTGTCCAATCACAGACAATTTTAGCTACGTCATTTTATAAAATAGTTTTTTGAGCCTAGTTGGTCTAAGCTTGACATCTAGTCCTCATCTTACTTCTTCCGAAACTGACCAAGGAAGAAAAATCTCAGTGGGCCATGCATCTATTCCGTTTCGGTTTGGAAAAGAAACGTTCAGACCACTACCAACGAGATATTCAAGACCCATGCGGGCGTCAATTTTATATTTTTCGGGACCTTTTAAATCACGATTCTCCGCTAGAGGCGCGTTTAGTCTAAAAAAAATTACGTAAACCTCACGTGACCACTTGCCTGCTCTAAGTTTCGAACCTCGAGCGAAATAGCGCGCGACGGGATTTCACGCGAATCAAGCCTAATACACCACTTCGACATTCTGTTGCGCGCATGCCCGATGCCCCGCGCTCGAAGCGCCGCAAGGGGAAAGACTAGAAACTGCTCTTTGTTACCCCTACTAGCAAAAGCGCAACCCCTCGCGGTTTTTTCCCTGCCCATCTTAATAAGTACTAGTTCGCAGTAGCCCGCTGTGGCGCCCTAGGTAATGTCAAAGTGGTGTATTAGTAAGTGCATTAAAGAGACTAAGAAGCGCCATCTATCAACCACACAAGTCAAATATATATGGGTGAGGGACCCCCTTCGAAGTGAGCGTGCATGGGCCTTGTTTATCTCGTCGGTAGTGTTCAGACTCTTTAATAATTTCGCGTGATGCAAACCCATACTTTTGCTTTATTCGGTTATGCTGCAACTAAATATTAATATTTTATAAATAATTGCAACGGTTTAGGCCTACCGTTGCAGACGACAGTGGACGGAAGCGTCAAATTTCAAACCGCTGGTTTATGCTCAGTCCACTGCCGTCTTGTAACTACCTTAACCCCAAATATCCAATTAATTCCGGTTGCCACCCTTCCCCCTTTTTCGGAAGAGAGTTAGCATCCCTCTGGGACTATATAAAAGAAAGATTTTATGTTGTATAAAACATTCGCATTCACACCCGGGTAGAATGTAGTCACCTTCATTTTTCTGAACCGTATGGTTCAGACTCTGTTCCATTATGATTTAAAATGTTATTTAGTTTATATTAATAAAATCAAAAGTTTTGATTAACCGCTTGCGATGCCTTCTAATTTAAAGTTAACGTATTTCAATCGGGTGATACTAGTTTACCTAATTTTTTTTTGCTACCGATTTTTTGCTAACCCGGCATAACTCTCAGAATTTCTCAGAAAAATTAAACGGCGTCTGCTTATGCGTCTGCTTATTCTATATTAAGCCTTTGACAATCCTGAATGAATATGAATTAACCTAAATGAATATAAATTAAGCGTTAGTTGTTAATCAAAATAAAAGATGTAGAGAAAATAATAGAAAGGCGACTTCCCACAATATATTAAAGTAAATTTAAAGTAAAACTGCGACTAAATAACTGTATTTAAACCTATTAATTTATTTATAGAAATACATAACTCTTTAGTACACAAAATTAGGATGGTATTACCAAGAAACACTTCATGAAAGTACTTTTCGCAGAGAAAATACCGGGAAACATTAGAAAATACATTTTTAATTGATACTTAATTGTTCCCAAGCGATTTTACTCCTTTGCTCGTTAAATTAAGAGGTGGCATAATGATTTTCTACTTGATAACCTTTCTTCTTTGAGTGCTGGAAGGGGAAGTGTACGGGTATGGGAACTATTGGGGAAGGGGAGGTATCCTAATTCAAAATGAAATAGTTCATAAAATTAGTTTTTACAGAGATTCATTACTGTTATTTAATTGTTCCCAAGGGTTTTTTCTCCTTTGCTCGACATACACTTATGACAGTAGTAACATTTTCTAATTTATCAACGCTTTTCCCAGTACAAACACCAGAAAACTTTAGAAACATAATTATTGGTTAATATTTAATGATTTCCAAGCGTTTTTACCTGTTTGCTCGCTTAATTACGGGCTGGAATAACGATTTTATTTTGCTAACATTCTTGCGTGCTTAAAGGAAAGCGTTCTTGCAGGGGAACTATAGGGGGAGGGGAGGTATTACAAACCAAAATTAAAATATTGAATAAAATTGGTTTTTCCCAACAATTTCTCAAGAAACTTCAAATATATAATTTGTAACTGATATTTAATCATTTCCAAGCGTTTTTATTAGTTTGCTCGTCAAAATTACACCAGGCATTCTCGCTAACCCTTCCTAGATGGCTATAGCTCCGCAGAGGGATGGTTGGCTTGGCTCGCCAAAGTTCGAGGCAGCTAATGGCATAAGCGTTTAGTGTACGTCCGTAATGACAATAGTAATATTTTTTATTTATCAACGCTTTTTCCCAGTACAAACACCAGAAAACTTTAAAGCATAATTATTGATTAATATTTAATGATTTCCAAGCGTTTCTACCAGTTTGCACGCTATATACGAGCTGGAATAACGATTTTATTTTTGCTAACCTTTTTCGTCTGCTCGAAGGGGATTTGTTTTGTAGGGGAAGGGAGGGATTACAAACCAAATCAAAACATTGAATAAAATTAGTTTTTCCCAACAATTTTCATGAAACTTGAAATATATAATTTGTAACTCATATTTAATCGTTTCTAACCGTTTTTATTAGTTTGCGCGTCAAAATTACATCCAGAATTCTCGCTAACCCTTCATAGATGGCCATAGCTCCGCCACTGATGAAGGCTAGCCAAAGTTCGAGGCAGCTAATGGCATAAGCGTTTAATGTACGTCCGTAATGACAGTAGTAATATTTTCTATTTTATCAACGCTTTTTCCCAGTAGAAACACCAGAAAACTTTAGAAACATAATTATTGATTACTATTTAATGATTTCCAAGCGTTTTACCAGTTTGCTGGCTATATTACGAGCTGGAATAACGATTTTATTTTTGCTAACCATTTTTTCGTCTGCTTAAAGGAAAAGCGAACTCGTAGGGGAACTATAGGGGGAGGGGAGGGATTACAAACCAAAATTAAAATATTCAATAAAATTGGTTTTTCCCAACAATTTCTCAAGAAACTTCTTCGAATATATAATTTATAACTCATATTTAATCGTTTCTAACCGTTTTTATTAGTTTGCTCGTCAAAATTACATCCATAATTCTCGCTAACCCTTCATAGATGGCCATAGCTCCGCCACTGATGAAAGCTAGCCAAAGTTCGAGGCAGCTAATGGCATAAGCATTTAATGTACGTCCGTAGAGACAGTAGCAATATTTTCTATTTTATCAACGCTTTTTCCCAGTACAAACACCAGAAAACTTTATAAACATAATTATTAATCAATATTTAATGATTTCCAAGCGTTTCTACCAGTTTGCACGCTTTATTACGAGCTGGAATAACGATTTTATTTTTGCTAACCATTCTTGCGTGCTTAAAGGAAAAGCGTTCTTTCAGGGGGAACTATAGAGGGAGGGGAGGTATTACAAACCAAAATTAAAATATTGAATAAAATGGTTTTTCCCAACAATTTCTCAAGAAACTTCGAATACATAATTAAAAACTCATATTTAATCGTTTCCAAGCGTTTTTATTAGTTTGCTCGTCAAAATTACACCCGGCATAACGTTTTAGTTTTTGCTAACCGTTCATAGATGGCTATAGCTCTGCAGTGGGATGAAGGTTCGATAAAGTTCGAGGCAGCTAATGGCATAAGCGTCTAATGTACGTCCGTAATGACAGTAGTAGTAATTTTCTAATTTATCAACGCTTTTTCCCAGTACAAACACCAGAAAACTTTTATAAACATAATTATTAATCAATATTTAATGATTTCCAAGCGTTTCTACCAGTTTGCTCGCTTAATTACGGGCTGGAATAACGATTTTATTTTGCTAACCGTTTTTTCGTCTGCTCGAAGGGGATTTGTTTTTGTAGGGGAAGGGAGGTATTACAAACCAGAATTAAAATATTGAATAAAATTGGTTTTTCCAACAATTTCTCAAGAAACTTCAAATATATAATTTATAACTCATATTTAATATTTCCCATTCGTTTTTATTAGTTTGCTCGTCAAAATTACACCCGGCATTCTCGCTAACCCTTCATAGATGGCTGTAGCTCCGCGTCAACCAATCACAGGGATGAAGGGTCGCCAGAGTTCAAGCAGCAAGTAGCATAAGCGTATAATATACGTCCGTAATGACATACACTTATGATAATAGTAATATTTTCTAATTTATCAACGCTTTTCCCAGTACAAACACCAGAAAACTTTTATAAACATAATTATTGATTAATATTTAATCATTTCCAAGCGTTTTTACCTGTTTGCTCGCTTAATTACGACCCGGAATAACGATTTTCTTTTTGCTAACCATTCTTGCGTGCTTAGAGGAAAAGCGAACTCGTAGGGGAACTATAGGGGGAGGGGAGGTATTACAAACCAAAATTAAAATATTGAATAAAATTGGTTTTTCCCAACAATTTCTCAAGAAACTTCAAATATATAATTTGTAACTGATATTTAATCATTTCCAAGCGTTTTTATTAGTTTGCTCGTCAAAATTACACCAGGCATTCTCGCTAACCCTTCCTAGATGGCTATAGCTCCGCAGAGGGATGGTTGGCTTGGCTCGCCAAAGTTCGAGGCAGCTAATGGCATAAGCGTTTAGTGTACGTCCGTAATGACAATAGTAATTTTTTTATTTTATCAACGCTTTTTCCCAGTACAAACACCAGAAAACTTTAAAAGCATAATTATTGATTAATATTTAATGATTTCCAAGCGTTTCTACCAGTTTGCACGCTATATTACGAGCTGGAATAACGATTTTATTTTTGCTAACCATTTTTGTGTGCTTAAAGGAAAAGCGTTCTTGTAGGGGAACTATAGGGGGAGGGGAGGTATTACAAAATTGAAAAGGTTCATAAAATTAGTTTTTCCCAACATTTTCTCAAAGAAACTTCAAATATATAATTTATAAGTGATATTTAATCGTTCCAAAGCGTTTTTACTCGTTTGCTTGCCAAAATTACACCCGGCATAACGTTTTGGGGGATTTTAATAGTAAGTTTAAGCGTTGCATTTAATCGTACTAATAAGGTTGCAACGGAACGTCAACTCACTCAGACATTTACACTGTCAGGTTATAGGCCTGGCTGTAGGCTTAATTGTAGACCTCACTGTAGACCATGCCCTAGTAGGAGGGAGGTCCTAGCGCGGGCTTGTAAAAACCTTTGACAGTCATTGCAGTCATTTAGTTAGTGCACGGAGTGAAGTTGAGACCTACTCGGAAGTATAGGACAGTAGACCATCTAAATACTGTTTAGTTTGCGCTCCACTTAAGCTTCGACCTTCTTAAGTTGCGGGTTAAAGTAAAAGGTTCCATTTACTTTACGAATTGGTGTTTAAGTTCTTCAATTCGCGCTTCGTTTGTGGGCCTCCAATCGACATTAAATGGTTCTTCACACCCTGGTGAGTTGGCACTCTTGCTTCCCTTATATACATTAAGAATCTAGGCTTCCCTCGTAGTTAAGGAATATCACTATTCATTATTGTCATTGACTAAACCCCTAACTACCTAACCTTAGTTAATTTGTACTTGAATTAACTCCTTATTTTTCTACAACACTGCTAAATAACTAAGAATTTAAGCAATCTATAGGGTTCTTAGGTATACGACATTGCGCCCATATTGCCTCCCGCGCCATTGGTGTTATCGGAGCTCTTCGCCGAAATTCATCATTTTTAGACCAAAAAACACTAACACTACTATACAATAAATTTTTCAGGCCCATTCTAGAATATTTCTCGCCTATGGCGTTCATATCATCATAAGTTTATAAGGTATGTTCCATAAGTATGTCACTACCCATACTTCGTAATGTTAGAGGCTTAATGAGAGCTAGTTCAAGAACGACGTGAGAATTGACTACACTCGGTTTTGCAGTCCATCCTCCTCTTTAGTCTGTACTAAGCCTTTGACAAGGCCTCACTACGCGACGCTTTACAAGAATCTATGACGTTTCACCTACGTCACTTCATGACAAGCTCTCATTAACGAGTGACACACTTATGGAACATATCTTATAAACTTATGATATCATGTAAAAGACTCTTCTCCCCTAGCGTCGTTACAATCTCGGGCAACCAAGATCCTCGGATGTTTTCAACGAAAACTATAAATAAATAACAGCAACCCAACCTTAATAGTGCCCTTTCCGCCGCCTGAAAATCATCTCTCACTCTAGCTACCTTGCCCGTATTTCCCATCCACCCTCGCTAACCCCAAAAACCGGAGTAAAGAGTAGGTCTGTGCGAGCCCTCGATAAGACTCGAAAGCTCGATAAGCAACTTTTTAAGGGCCGACAAGTTTTCGAGCCTTGTGAAGAAGCTCGAGCCAAGATTTTAGATTAGGTTAAAGGTCAGAAATTACCGTCTAACACTAACACAATCTGCTGATGTTGAGAAGCTTCAGTTGCGCGCGAAATAGAAATTATTCTTGTTTTTAATTGCTAAGATTTGTATCATTTTTATAAGCCCACATTTTATTGGATTTTAATGTTGGTTTAAGTTTTACTACAACTTTTGGGTAAAGAATAAAAATTATTCCTGGAGTTTTACTTTTACTTTGGAAGAATACGAATGCTTGTTTCTTTTTAATGTAATTGTCAGTGCTCTTAAGTACTTTCAATTAGTGGTAGTAGGATCCAAGTGTAATTATAGGCAAATTAAAGTCTATCTGTTATATTTACGAATTAATAAGTATTTTTTCTTTACTAAGGACAGTATTGAAATGTTAAGGAATAGCACTGCAAATTAAAGAGTTGAAATTGAAAGTCGTTAAGGCTTGCCATAGAAATTCGAGGCTCGATAAAAGCTCGAAACCAGATTTTCAACATGCAGCTTAAGGCTCGAAGCTCGATAACCCAAAAACTCAAGGCTCGCACAGCCCTAGTAAAGAGAAAATTTTAATTTGAAACGCTTTCAACAAATGGGCTTCGCCACAGCTGTCAATCAAATTAAACGAAAATTGGGGGTTGTCGCAATCTAACCGGGTGAATTCTTTGACAATGCCAATATTGTTTATTTCCCAATACTTCTAAGAGCCCGAAGGGGATATTTTCTTAACAAGCGCCCGAAAAACTTGTTTTTACGTCCATCCGAAGTCGGAAAACTACTGTTATCTCATACCATAGCGTTAATGCGCTTCCTTTCACAATTCTTTCACATTTAAGAGCTCCAAGGTGGTAGTGAATTTTCCCCTAATCGGTTTCAATCCACGCTTGTTTTTCGTGTACCCGGAGTTAGAGATGTGAAATTACCGTAATTTTTAACAAGTCACGTAAAAATATTTACGTAATAGATAGGTGTGGTTGAGCCTGAAGTGGGAAGGGCGCGTTAGTTTCGTTTGTGCGAATGTAGTACAGTATTCATGTTTTTTAGCTTAATATTCGAGATGGCTTCTGGTCATAAGTCCATGTTATAAATTTATAAGATGCGATATGTATGCGTCCGCATAAGTCTATTTGTCAACTCATCGAGAGGCTAAACTAAAACTATCAAATTTATAAGATGCGATAAGTGTGCGTGGCATAAGTTTATGTTGTAAAGTTAAATGAGCGTTATGCTTTTGATCATTTAGCATTGCTAAAGGTACTCATCGAAGGGATAATCACTATAATTAAATTCTCCTTCAAAGGTTCATGGCAAGTCTTTTAAAGGGATTGGGAATAGGGGTTATTTAGTGGTTCTGAGCAATCATTTTAGCACTGTTAAAAGCAACGCGTCGAGGGGCTATTCACTAATGAAGATTTTTTCCATTGGTGATTTTCATTGATGCTTTTAAATGTGATAGAAATTTATTGATGATTTAAAATGAATGGGGATAAAGGGTAACTAATACCTATTCCAAAGATAGAATGTTCTCAATAGATGGAGCCGTACAACGATGGGGCTCTAAATCTGGCCGGGGGCCATCTTGTTTAAAGTTAAATGCGCTGATTCGCCGCCGTTCGCGTTCATATTCGATTCTCTCAGCTTAAGCAAAGGACCTAGGGTAGAGGGTGGAGAATTATAGCAACAAGTTTTTTTTGACGGCCAATGAATGAATGAATGAATGAAAATAATTTAAGTGGTAAATACGATTTTTACGTCAGGCTAAGACGTCACTAGCGTAAATTAAGCCACATCAGTTGTTTCCAAAATCATTTCACGCCGATTAGGATTTAACCCCTCCAAGTTCGTACGTAGTATTCTTGCCTCGGAGAGGTAGTATTCTTGCCTCGGAGAGGTAATATTTTGAGTTTTCCCAACTTTACGTTCTAGTTTTATCACTTTAGACGTGGTCGCCTAACAAATAA